>JZKD02S1776176.1:71981-105198 GCA_000966675.3 Picea glauca | reverse complement strand
TATTCTCCTCTGTCTCTCCAAAAAGGGCACTCAGTCACAGGGATATGAGGTTATTCTCCTCGATCTCTTGCTCTAGCAATGGATACACTCTCAGTCACAGGGAGGTGAGGTGATTCGAACAATGGGGAATTAGGAATTTGAAGAATGGGGAGGTTATGCACGTGCGAGTGAGGGATTACAAATTGTATTTTTGTTTGTATATATTTTATTTATTATATAATTTATATAATGTAAACTATATAAATTGTATATTATATATTATATATTTATATAAATTATATATTATATATTATATAAATTATATTTTATAGTATTTACATATATTAAATATTTAATAAACTATTGTTAATAACACGTGTTTCCTCGTAAGATTTCACAAGCTCAAATCTACGGGGGGGGGTAGGGTATGTATACCTTTGTATACATTAGTAGTCAAATCGTTGTGTAGAGGGGGTCCCTTCCCTTGTCCCACAAACAAGGGGGTCTCATACACCAATTTCATGTCTAGCTTGGTCGTGACCTTAAAGTTAGATCATCATCATAATCATATTATATCATAAAATAATAAATATATTATAATAATTGATAAATATTATATAGTGGGCCTAATGGTTAATAACATGTGTGTACTCCTTGGAGGTCATATGTTCAAATATAGAGGGGGTTAGGGTATGCATACCTTCATAAACGGGGAAAACAATTAGATGGGGAAAACCTATGGCCATTTACAAATCATGACCTAGATGATTATGGGTCATTGAAGACAAAATACGAAGATCGAAACTGATATTCTATGTCTAACTCTAAAATAGATCCTCTGTATAATGTTTAATATGGAAAATTTAACATCCCAACTCTAGGTAATAACCAATATCAAAAGTAGAGACTACAATGGGATTGCATTGATAAATTATTATTGAATCAAGATGCCCTCCCTCTTGTAGCATGATCTTTAGGGGATGCTCTTCTTGAAGGGATTTCATCACAAATAATGGTATTGATTCTTAGGTTCATTAAAATATTCATAGACGATATGTTGAATATGCTCTTCAAGGTTGAAAAACATATTGTAGAGAGTCAATGAGTTATGCTTCAAATCCTCACATTGTTGACCTCCTTCAATCTTGTCAAGTGTGTCAAACAAATACTACATGATTTCCTTCATTAAATACATATGTTGCAACCATCCAATTAATTGACCATCATATTATTTGAATGCATATTTAGGTGGATTCCATGGCTTTATCATTGATCCATGTTGCTAGATCCCTCATAGTGGAGTTGTCAAGTGAGACATTAGACCTTTTTTGTCTTTAATACCATTGCTTGTTCTCACCACAAATCTAAGTCAGTCATCATTCAAATTTAAAAGAAATGAGGTTTCACGAAAAATATTCAAAATATACTACTCACCAATATGTCATGTAGCCTTTAATATATTGATTAGGAAGTTGGAATTCACTCCTTAACAATGATTCCCTATTGTTTTCAAATCAATGACCATGATAGATTTAATAATAGGTGTAATTGTTCATAAAAATCTACTACCATCCTACATGTTAGAACACTTATAATTTTGAGCTTTTGAACTTTTATTTTTGCCTCTTAGAAATAAAAAAAAATTACCCAAAAAAGAAAAAAACTTAGAGAGTTGCCTTTTAAATTTAAAATAAATCCAATGGTTGTTGTTTATCAATAAGGTGCTTACAATATCTTTTGTCGATGAGTTATTCTAAGATTATTGAACGGTTCAAATGATCTCTGAAGTGTAGAAGTTTCCTGAGTTTTAAAAGAAAAATATTTAATGGTCTCTTCGGAGCTTCGTGCTTCAGGTGTGCTGAGAAATCTAAATAGAAAAAACCCCAAAGTCCCAAAATCCCAAATATAGTTCCTTGCAATAATTTCTAAAGGACTTATAGATGAGTCATCAGACACCCGTCATTTAAAAATATTTTCTTGTGCTGACATGTGGCACTTATTTTTGATACTTTCGTCAGATGATTCATACATTTTCAAGTGACACATGTCACCTTTCTTTTCTTGACACACTATCAAGAATGATGTCATCTCTAGCACATCACTCTGGGAGATTTCCCTTCGGTATTTTTAACAAAGACTGAGTTCACAAACCGCCGAAATAATTACAAAAAGTAAAAAGTGTTTTAAAAAGTTAATAAAACATTTAATAACTTAGGTTAATCATGATTAAGTATTAATTAATTACTTTGCAGTTTCGGACATAGAAAGACTTCCATCCTGTCACATCCAAAGCTTCTGAACGCCGAACCATCGAAGTATTAATGACATTTATGATTGATTAAGGTTAATGATTTCAATAAAGATTGTGAATCACTAGGTAAAAAATTCTATTAAGTTTCTAATAAATTATTCGTCAGTAGATCTATACGAAGACCGATAGACTTTAATAATAAAACACTTCGAATTTTAAATTTATTTTACCATTTGCGATTAGTAGCTTTCCATTCAGAGAAAAGCTTACAGACTTCTTTTGTTACAGGCAAGCTAGTTTAATTTCCTTGAGGATTATGGTGCCAAGAAAAGATGCAAAGAAGCTTGATGTGTCAGGTGATGATTCCAATCCAAATGTAGATGTTCTAACAGACACAAATCCATGAGTTACGAACACCACTAAGTCTTGGAAGAAGGTTTTTGATATCTTAGAGCATGAGATTATTAACTGTCCAGATGACTATATCGAGGAAGACGATGAGTCCTTTTCAGCCAAGCTTAGATTGGTAGCACAGTCAGAACTGCATAAGATTGTTGCATGACCTAGAATTATACCCTATAATGATATGATAATTTGGGCTTTAGAACATGTCAACATCCAAACCAGAAGCGTCATCAAACATCGACAGACCGTCATCGACTCTTTTCTACCTGAGAATCTACAAGTAATGTATAAGCTTTCCCATACACCCAAATATACTTACAATGCAACATTTCTTCTATATTTTGAGAGAAAAGAATTTACTCAATATGGTAGAAATGGTCATTATATAATAAAGACCTGGTGGGGACATCTAGATAAATTCATAGCCCACGCTCATGGTATGTATTCCATGATGTCCTTATATGCCC
Source organism: Picea glauca (assembly GCA_000966675.3). Classification (NCBI taxonomy): domain Eukaryota; kingdom Viridiplantae; phylum Streptophyta; class Pinopsida; order Pinales; family Pinaceae; genus Picea; species Picea glauca. Next base: position 102,096 of record JZKD02S1776176.1, on the reverse strand, counting down.
ATATGTTATATATAGCCATGATTCTCTATCGCCTGTTTAGGAAAAAGAACCCTGCACATTTCTTAGTTGAGTGGGTATCCATAATGAATGAAGTAGTCGAGGGTTATACGTTCAATTGGGCCAAAATGTTATCTGATAATCTGGCCAAGGAAATTGTTGAGTATGAATCATCAAAATCAAAAAGGAAACCTGCTCCTTTTTACATGTCAGCATATATTATGGATACTTTTTGTTTCATGACCCCATTCCCCATGATCAATTGGAGTTGGACCTTGACCAGTTCTGATCCAATACATTTTTACCACTCCAAATTATGGTAATAAAATGCCAAATATTTCATTTATGAAATTTGTCACAGTGTAGTGGTACCTATTCACATAGCTATCTATGGTTACCCGCTGCCCAGGATTTTAGAAAATATTATGGGGAACTTAGGAACACTTGCAGAATAGTTTATTGAGGAGAATTTCTCCTACATTAGAGTATTTAGTTCTTCTGTTCCTCCTCATGCCCTTCCACGGTTTTTACTTGAAAGGTTGGTGTGAAGAGAAGTGGCATACCAAACAGTAGCAAGAGGCATCAACAAGTAATTGAAAGTTTCTTATAAAAAAAATTGGCCAACTTTTCCCATTCAATTTGGTATGTTTACATTGTTAGATTTCGGTCATTCTAAAGTCGAGGCTGCAGCCCTGGAAGATGTCAAGCTAGTTGACATTGAATTTGAGAGACATGATCCACATAAGATAGTGGAGAATCATTTGGCTCAATACAACATGAAGTGATACATCCATGAGGATTCTCCTTATGATGAGATTTTTAGGGGAGTTAGATCTTATGAATAAGTTCAAAGAATATTCCAGACTCTGCCTCCTAACCAACAAAATGGTTTCCTCATCTTTCAAAAGAATAGACAAAAAAACTTACCGAAGATATTGCAAGGAGAGTCAAAACCCATTCTTCACAAGAATCTAAACCCACAGGATCTAACCCAAGTTGCTCCACTAAGCACAAAGTTGAAGAAGTACCAAAAAGTACAGAAAGTTTATTTCAAGAAATAAAAACATCACTGTCAAGTCTGAATAATAAACAAGTATTAGCTCGGTTTGAATCTTTCATGAATTAGGGACAAGTTGTTCCTCATTCAACACCAGCTACTCCTGCTGGCACCCCAAATACAACAGGTCAGGAACATTCCACAACAATTATGTCTCCTATTACATAATTAACCTCTTTACATACCAGTTTTGGAAATCCTAATTCAGATCTCATTCATGTTGGTGATATTACTCCTATCTTACCTAAAGAGATGCCTCCCTCAAGTTTATTTTTCAACAAGAAACAAAAATCTATTGTAAAAAGAGAATCTCACCAAAAGGATGGAGTAATCACTAAAAGGAAAAGATTAGTGTATGATGGGAAAGACCAAGATGATCCTAAGTTTGCAAAAGAAGTGGCAGATTCACTAGGGGATTTTGCCACTGCCAATCAATGGTTAGTGGAAAATTTAACCAAACAACTACAACATAAATGTCTCTTGGTGGAGAAATTGCAGAATGATATACATAACACAGAACAGACTGTTAGAAGAAGAATGAATCAAGACATTGAACAAATTAGGGATAGTTATCAACATCAAATGAAGCAATTATGGGATAATCCTGAGCTGCTCTACCAAAGTTCACATACTAGCAAAGGTTTGATCACTCGGTGGGACAATTTGATTGAACAACTGCAGGCCAAGTTGGCTCTAACAAAGAACACAACAATAGATATTATTGCATTCAAAACATAAGCATCATAAATCAATGAGAAGCTAGAATTTATCCAACAGGAGCTATATCAAAAGATAGATGCTATTCAGAAATGCTATTAGGCAATAAACCTTTCTCTGAAAAGTATTTATGTCAAAGAAAAATATGTCTGTGCAACTAGGTCTAAGTTTCAATAATTTATCATATGGAGGTAGAAAGATAATATTCCTTATCTCATCCCTTTCTCACATTTTAAACAAGTGAAGGGAGAAATGGCCCTAAAATTCTGCGAAACAAATCTGGAGCAAAGCAAGAAACTTGACGGAGAGGCAAGGGAGGCCTGTCTAGAGGAATTATCTTTAGTAAATAAAAAACTGATTGAATTTGAAGGAAATAATATCTCAGAGTCATTGAGACAGATTGAAAGAGAAATGAACCAACAAAGCTCCAGAAAGAACAAGGAAAATATCCAGTTGGCCATCCAATAGATGAACCAGATCGATTTACTCAAAATCAATGAATTTTTGGTAAATCCATTTTTACAGTATCATATCATAGTCCAAGAAGTGAACACGATCCAGGAGAAGCTGCCACAAGTACAAAAGAAGATTTTCACCTTTGAATTGAATGAGAAGATTGAGCCTTCAATATTCTTGGTAGCATTGATGGACATGTGCACCCAATTCAATGAATAGAGAAAAGTGAGTGCAACTGGGAGAAAATGAAGGAACATATACAATGCCATCACATCACAACAAAGCTCAGCAATATATAAATTATGTTAATCCATTCGTATTGTATTCTATTTTTAGAGTCGATATTGTGGAAAGTCCAACTACTTTTAGTTGAGACAATTTTGTATAAGTAGATAGATTTTAGATCTATTCAAGGTTGCTTCTAGCCTCATGTCAAAGAGAAAACTTTTTGAATATCAATACAAGTGCATACATAGATTCTAAGTTTCGTTCACTTTGATTTATGTGCTTCCTCTGTGTGTCCATCTGTCTAAACTTAATTTTGTAGTTCTTGAAGAGTGAATGATTACAATTTAGTAACATGTCTAATTTGATCGTAATATATCAAAAGTTCATTCAGTAACAACGTTTCCTATGTTATTACTGTGAGTAAAACAAGACCTGTGCCCTGTGTGAATTATTGCATTTTTATCTCCTTTCAAGGGTGCATCTTCTACTTTTATTCTACTGCAAACAAGGTGAGACTTATCTGTAATTGATACCTGGATTTGTTTTAACAGTTTTGTAAATCATTTATACATCATTTGACATTATAATTGCAACTCAAATAATGAGATACAACCTCTATACTGTCTTATTATTAATTTTATTTAAAGATTATTTCTCAGAAAACTGAAGGTAGAAAAAGAAGTTATAAAAATACTTCATTTTAAATATTTGATTCCTGACATTATTCTTTGAGTCTTTAGAATCAATATCAGGAACGACATCTTTTTTGCGTCGTTGTTGGGGACGGAGAAATGAAATCATTTTTCCCCTTGGAGAACGACAAAGTTAAATTTTGGTCTTTGATGGTAAACAAAGATTGAATACATGAAAATGCTCATTTCATCTTTCACCTGGTGACTCCATTGTAGGAAAAGATGGCATTCGGTTGAAAGAATACTAGGAAAAACCCAAACGAAAAGCAGACTATGCCAGTTTCAGATCTCAACAAATTGTTGAAACCGAAGGGATATCTCAGACAAACTTCTTCATCAACAAGTAATATCTATCAACCTAGAGTTATGAAAATTAATGTTTAGATTCTCGTTGAAGAACTCGGTCTTAAACAAAAATCTAAACAAGTCCATTTTGTAGAAGCATCAACTAGTAAATCTAAAGTTAAACTAGAAAATCCAGAAGTAATTATTCCTTAAATAAAATTTGAGATTGACCAAACCATCCTTGTTTCATTGATAGATACTTTTACCAATGAAAACAAAGAATCCATTTCAATTCCTAGTATCATTAGTACACATCTGATTCTTTCTCTTCCCGAAGTAAAATTTTATGTTTCCAAAAACCTTGAAGATTATTTTCCATACTCAGATTCATCCCCTATTAATTATCATATCTATACATCTAGTAAATCTGAGAAACCAAGCTCAAGTTTTATTCTTCTCCATCATTTAGATCTTCCATCTCCTCATGATCATTTCCCTGAACTTTGTTCACACCATCCCAAAGTAGTCAAAAGTTCAGTAGATCAATCTTTTGCAGTTTTTGATAATCTCCTTTTTAGTCCTCGAATTCCATCTCCTAGACTTTCAATGGTCGGTGTTGGAGGTGCAGGGGCTGGTGGACAAGAAAATATACTCGCTCAACCCCCTAGGATATTTTCCAAGTTTGTTGCAGGATATTCTCCCTTAGTTCTTCCTTCTTTCCTACATGATTTACCTGAAAATTACATGAAGAGACTCCCTAAATTCACGGGAGAAGGAGATTTAACAGCAACGGAGCATATAGCCTTTTTCAATCAATTTATTGATATTCTTGGTGTTGAGAACGAGGACGTTTACATGAGAATGTTAGTACAAACTTTTGAAGGAGAGGTAAGAACTTGGTTCAGAGGACTTCCAGTAGGTTCTATACCATCATATAATGATCTGGAAACTTCCTTCATAAGGCAATGGGGTGAGAAAAAAGATCATCTTTATTACTTAACCGAATTTAGAGCCTTGAGAAAGAAAACACCTAAATCAATCCTAGAGTTCATTCAAAGATTTAATAAGCTTTATCACAAAATCCCAGCTAAATTTAAACCTTCCCAACCAGCTGCAAAAGTCACTTTTGCAAGAGGTTTTGATTTTGATTTCGCTCTAATTTTGAGAGAAAGAAGATCCACTACTTTAGCAAGGATGCAAGATGATGTTATAGATATTGAATCAAATATGATGGCATCCGTGAAATTGAAAACTAAAGTTGATATGAGAACAAGGGAACCCAGGTGTTTTAAAGAACATGCAGGGCCCTCTGGATCTGGAAAATTTGCAGAGGAAAAAATGGATGTAATGGAAAAAATTATTAAAGATTTATAAAACAAAATTTCCAGGATGGAAACGGAAAAAGTCAAACCTGATCCATATGTTAGAAATCAATTCAGGAGAAATATTAATCCTCAGATACAACAAAGGAAAATAAAAAATGAGGATCAAAAGATTCAAGCTCCTTTTAAAACTAATAATCTCATACAGGGAGATGAGGTCCAAGATTACGATGACTTAGATGAAGATCTAAACAACCTCAATGATGATTATATTGAGCCTCACCTAACTAAACATGATTATGAGAAACCCTTGGATCTAGAATCTTTATTTAATGAGGATGAAAATATCAACAATTTGGGAGACTCTACATACAAAGGTCTCGTTGATTCAATAATGGCTGAGCTTCAACATAAATATGATTTGAGGCCAAGAGAAAATAATTCAATAAATACTCCACCAAAAAATATTTTATCATGAAACAAAGCAAATGAGGTAGCAGATGCAAAACCGTCAAAAGAAACGCAAGTTTCTCAAGCAAAACAAGTTGAAACGAAAGCAGTACAAACTAAGAAGCCAGAAAATACAGAAGTTGAAGTTTAGACCAAGGAAATTGAAAAACCAATTGGGACTTTGAATTTAGAGAACGAACTTAATAAAATTAAAATTCCAATGCCTCTTGTTGAACTTGCTAGGAACTCAATCTATAAAAAACAAATCCCTAAAGCAATAAAAAAATTTGATGTTGAATGCCAAGCTAATGTTATCAATTTGGAGGATGAAAAACCTACAATCATGTTTGGACCACACATTGAAAATAGTAAAGATTTTGTTGCTCCTTTCTATATTACATTGATTGTGCATGATCATTTACTACATAATTGTATGTTAGATTCAGGAGCTTCACATAACTTAATGCCTAAGATTATCATGGAGAAATTGGGCTTTCAAATTACCAAACATTACCAAGATCTATACTCTTTTGATTCTAGAAAGGTTAAGTGTCTGAGTATGATTAAAGATTTAGTTGTAAATCTTGCTCAAGTTCCTGTGAAAAGTATTCTTATGGATGTGGTTTTTGTTGACGTTCTTTCCAAGTATGGCATGCTTTTGTCCAGATCTTGGGGTGCCAAGCTAGGAGGATCGATTCAACTAGACATGATGTATGCTACAATTACAATTTTTGGTGGACAATTTACTCAACTGTACAAAGAAACTAGACTGGCATATACTATAAGTGACCCTGAAAACTCTAATAACTACCCAGTCTATGTTGTTGATCAAGATTTAGGAAATTTTATATTATCTATAGATGATGATTTTGAAGAATGTATAGAAGAAGAAAAAAAAAAATAGAATTTTCAAAGAAAAATATAAACATTAGAGAAGGGATGTGGAAAATGTTATTTGATGGTGCTTCATCTTGTGAAGGAGAAGGAGCTGGAGTTTTATTCGTGGCACCAGGTGATGATTATGTTATTCCTTTCTCTTATAGATTACAATGGGATGTTGATTATACCAATAATTTATGTGAATATGAAACTTTAGTTTTAGGATTAGAAGCTGCAAGAAAATTAAAAATAAAACATTTGATAGTTTTTGTTGATGATGAGCTCATTGTAAAACAAATAAAACAAAAATAACAAGCTAAGCATCCGAGATTGAGATCGTATAGAAATTGTTCCTAGGATCTAATAGATAATTTCTTCTCGTCTTTTAATATTCACTCTATTCCCATAATGCAAAATCAACAAGATGACTCTTTAGCCAAAGATGTTGCGACTTTCATACCACATGTTGGCCCTTGACCAAGTTTTGAGGAACACTTGGTCATATTTGATCATTTTTGGACTTCGACAGCCTGTCAAAGATGGAGCGCTAGGCAAAGCAGAGATCACAGGATCTCTGCCCACTTTTGGGTCCCTTTTATGGTTTTGGGTTAATGTAATGGGAAAGGGATGTCATCCCATGGGTTTAACCATGTTTAGGCCTATTTTGTAAAGTATAAATAAGTAGCTAAGCAATGTAAGAGAGGGCGAGAAGATAAGCTAAGTGCTAGTAAAGGTTTTGTGCATATTGTGTGACCGACTTGCAGAGCTGAGTGCAAGTGTTGTAAGTGATGAGTGCACGGATTGTAACAAGGCTATGTGCTATATCTACTCGGGGAAGGAGGATTTGGTGAGGTGCACACAGATCTCCTATCCTATGCGGAGTACAAGTGTGAGCTCTGTGTTGTAACCCGATGGACCAAATCTAATAAAGAAGAAGAAGACTTTTTGGATGTAGCCCTAGGGTGGGGGTGAACCACGGTAACTCTGTGTGTTGTGCTCGGTGCTTCGACCTAGTGTGTTGGTTTCTTTCCATGTGTTTTGCTTGATATGATTATGCTATGTGCTTTGCTATGATACACTTAGATATATCCACTTTGTTTTGTGCTTCTTAGATGTGTGGGTATATATTTGACATATGTGAGAGTACTAAGTGCTAGACCTATTTTGTTGTTGCTAAGTACTAACTTAACCTAGATATAAGTGAATGATGCGATGCTCTATGCCATCTGCGGAGTGCCATGAGGGTTAAATACTAATGAATGATCTATGCTAAAGTGTTTGCTAAGAGTAAGAATCACAGATCTGTTTCCCAGCTAAGGTTATAGACACCTGAGTCTTGCAACCACCCCTGCCTATACCTCAGGTGAGACTTCATATGCTTCACAGGTGTTGCCGAAAGGGCTGGTAGTTAGGGTTTTTTTGGTGCATTGTTGAAGTGTTAAACCCTGGGTCTGCCTATGTGCCAACAAATGGTTCCATTGCCAGGACCTGAAACTATGATTGTTGGGAACTGAGGAAGAAGAAACTTTGTGCAAAAGAAAGCTTTGTGCGTAGATTTGTTGCCCTAGTGCACAGATTTTTACTCGACCTGTGAAGCTTTGTGCCAGGAATAAGGTCAGAACTGAAGAAAGGAAGATCATATCTGAAGAAAAGAAGTGAGATCTGAATGCTCTGTGCTCTAAGAAAAGTAAAAGTGGAAATTTCTGAAAGAAAGAAGCTAGATCTGCATAAAAGAGGTAAGATCTGTAAGCTTTGTGCGATAATAAAGGGAAGAATAGTCAAAATTCCTTAGATCTGGAAGCTTTGTGCTCTGTAGAAGTAAGATAAGTGATTTTTTTTGTTTCTAGAGCATGGATCTAGGTATGTTTGATAGATTTTGTCGTAGCTTAAAAACTAGGGAATTAATGGATGAAAGAAAGTTTGATATGAATAGATATGATAAGTATAATGATAGATATGTTATACCTATGCATAGAAAGAACATATGGACTAACAAGTGGATGCAGGATCCTAGAAAGAAATTTTTGCAGGCTAGCCATTATGATCCTAGCGCACAGTACAAGAAATGTTGGGGATCATTGAAGAGAAAGAGAGGATTAACTCTTTGTTACAGTTGCAGAAGACCAGGACATCTTGCTAAGGAATTCCCTAGGAGAAAACCTAGTTGTCTCTGTTGCAAATCTTTGGACCACGACGTATTGGATTTCCCTAGAATGATCGCTAAGTTGGAAAGGTTGAATCTGAATCAAGAAGACCAGAAGGCAGATCCAGAAAAGGCAGAAACCCAACAATAATTAGAAAAAATATTAATACGAATAAGAGAAACCCTGAAGGAACATAAAGATGTCTGATTACCAGAGATCTTCAAAGAAAAGGAGAAAGTTGAAGAAAGAATAGGGGACTTCGACATTGAGTGTATTCTTGATGAAGAAACACAAGTGAACATTATGCCAGAAAGAACTTGGGAAGCTATCGGAAAGCCTGCCATGATCCTTTCCCTAGGAGGGACAAGTTTATTTAGAGGAAAGCTAGTAAACCTATGTGGAAGGCTCGCCCGGATACCTATGACTATCAATGGAACTTCGACAGAGGAAGACTTTGAGATTATTAATTTTTTTAAGACAACACCCCATTTACCATGCTCATAGGAAAACCTTGGATTGATAGAGAACAAGCCAAATGAAAAGAGGAAGAAGAAGTTTTGGAACAGAAGAAGAAAGAGTTAAAAGACTTTATGACTAGAAGGATCACGCACTTGATTGAAGAATAGAAGAGCAGATCACAGATATTTAATACTAGCAACTCCGATGTCGAGGCTAAGAAAACACTAGAGGATCCGCAGAAGATTGAGTTACCTATTTTCGATACAGAAGAAGTATTATCCAAGAACCCTAGGAAAGAATTTCAACAACACAAAGTAACTAAGATCACAGAAGATAAGCATCAGAATGGTAAAAGAATTACTGAGATGAAGCTCACTGGGAAGAAGGCTAGAAAGTTAAGAAAGAAAAGGGATAATATTGTAAGGTTACAAGAGGTTCTAAAGGATACTTCGTAGAAAGAAAAATTGCAGAATTGGAGCTTCACCGAGATATCAAAACAACGACATAGAGTACTTCGCCATGACGAANCCTGAACTTTGTTCACACCATCCCAAAGTAGTCAAAAGTTCAGTAGATCAATCTTTTGCAGTTTTTGATAATCTCCTTTTTAGTCCTCGAATTCCATCTCCTAGACTTTCAATGGTCGGTGTTGGAGGTGCAGGGGCTGGTGGACAAGAAAATATACTCGCTCAACCCCCTAGGATATTTTCCAAGTTTGTTGCAGGATATTCTCCCTTAGTTCTTCCTTCTTTCCTACATGATTTACCTGAAAATTACATGAAGAGACTCCCTAAATTCACGGGAGAAGGAGATTTAACAGCAACGGAGCATATAGCCTTTTTCAATCAATTTATTGATATTCTTGGTGTTGAGAACGAGGACGTTTACATGAGAATGTTAGTACAAACTTTTGAAGGAGAGGTAAGAACTTGGTTCAGAGGACTTCCAGTAGGTTCTATACCATCATATAATGATCTGGAAACTTCCTTCATAAGGCAATGGGGTGAGAAAAAAGATCATCTTTATTACTTAACCGAATTTAGAGCCTTGAGAAAGAAAACACCTAAATCAATCCTAGAGTTCATTCAAAGATTTAATAAGCTTTATCACAAAATCCCAGCTAAATTTAAACCTTCCCAACCAGCTGCAAAAGTCACTTTTGCAAGAGGTTTTGATTTTGATTTCGCTCTAATTTTGAGAGAAAGAAGATCCACTACTTTAGCAAGGATGCAAGATGATGTTATAGATATTGAATCAAATATGATGGCATCCGTGAAATTGAAAACTAAAGTTGATATGAGAACAAGGGAACCCAGGTGTTTTAAAGAACATGCAGGGCCCTCTGGATCTGGAAAATTTGCAGAGGAAAAAATGGATGTAATGGAAAAAATTATTAAAGATTTATAAAACAAAATTTCCAGGATGGAAACGGAAAAAGTCAAACCTGATCCATATGTTAGAAATCAATTCAGGAGAAATATTAATCCTCAGATACAACAAAGGAAAATAAAAAATGAGGATCAAAAGATTCAAGCTCCTTTTAAAACTAATAATCTCATACAGGGAGATGAGGTCCAAGATTACGATGACTTAGATGAAGATCTAAACAACCTCAATGATGATTATATTGAGCCTCACCTAACTAAACATGATTATGAGAAACCCTTGGATCTAGAATCTTTATTTAATGAGGATGAAAATATCAACAATTTGGGAGACTCTACATACAAAGGTCTCGTTGATTCAATAATGGCTGAGCTTCAACATAAATATGATTTGAGGCCAAGAGAAAATAATTCAATAAATACTCCACCAAAAAATATTTTATCATGAAACAAAGCAAATGAGGTAGCAGATGCAAAACCGTCAAAAGAAACGCAAGTTTCTCAAGCAAAACAAGTTGAAACGAAAGCAGTACAAACTAAGAAGCCAGAAAATACAGAAGTTGAAGTTTAGACCAAGGAAATTGAAAAACCAATTGGGACTTTGAATTTAGAGAACGAACTTAATAAAATTAAAATTCCAATGCCTCTTGTTGAACTTGCTAGGAACTCAATCTATAAAAAACAAATCCCTAAAGCAATAAAAAAATTTGATGTTGAATGCCAAGCTAATGTTATCAATTTGGAGGATGAAAAACCTACAATCATGTTTGGACCACACATTGAAAATAGTAAAGATTTTGTTGCTCCTTTCTATATTACATTGATTGTGCATGATCATTTACTACATAATTGTATGTTAGATTCAGGAGCTTCACATAACTTAATGCCTAAGATTATCATGGAGAAATTGGGCTTTCAAATTACCAAACATTACCAAGATCTATACTCTTTTGATTCTAGAAAGGTTAAGTGTCTGAGTATGATTAAAGATTTAGTTGTAAATCTTGCTCAAGTTCCTGTGAAAAGTATTCTTATGGATGTGGTTTTTGTTGACGTTCTTTCCAAGTATGGCATGCTTTTGTCCAGATCTTGGGGTGCCAAGCTAGGAGGATCGATTCAACTAGACATGATGTATGCTACAATTACAATTTTTGGTGGACAATTTACTCAACTGTACAAAGAAACTAGACTGGCATATACTATAAGTGACCCTGAAAACTCTAATAACTACCCAGTCTATGTTGTTGATCAAGATTTAGGAAATTTTATATTATCTATAGATGATGATTTTGAAGAATGTATAGAAGAAGAAAAAAAAAAATAGAATTTTCAAAGAAAAATATAAACATTAGAGAAGGGATGTGGAAAATGTTATTTGATGGTGCTTCATCTTGTGAAGGAGAAGGAGCTGGAGTTTTATTCGTGGCACCAGGTGATGATTATGTTATTCCTTTCTCTTATAGATTACAATGGGATGTTGATTATACCAATAATTTATGTGAATATGAAACTTTAGTTTTAGGATTAGAAGCTGCAAGAAAATTAAAAATAAAACATTTGATAGTTTTTGTTGATGATGAGCTCATTGTAAAACAAATAAAACAAAAATAACAAGCTAAGCATCCGAGATTGAGATCGTATAGAAATTGTTCCTAGGATCTAATAGATAATTTCTTCTCGTCTTTTAATATTCACTCTATTCCCATAATGCAAAATCAACAAGATGACTCTTTAGCCAAAGATGTTGCGACTTTCATACCACATGTTGGCCCTTGACCAAGTTTTGAGGAACACTTGGTCATATTTGATCATTTTTGGACTTCGACAGCCTGTCAAAGATGGAGCGCTAGGCAAAGCAGAGATCACAGGATCTCTGCCCACTTTTGGGTCCCTTTTATGGTTTTGGGTTAATGTAATGGGAAAGGGATGTCATCCCATGGGTTTAACCATGTTTAGGCCTATTTTGTAAAGTATAAATAAGTAGCTAAGCAATGTAAGAGAGGGCGAGAAGATAAGCTAAGTGCTAGTAAAGGTTTTGTGCATATTGTGTGACCGACTTGCAGAGCTGAGTGCAAGTGTTGTAAGTGATGAGTGCACGGATTGTAACAAGGCTATGTGCTATATCTACTCGGGGAAGGAGGATTTGGTGAGGTGCACACAGATCTCCTATCCTATGCGGAGTACAAGTGTGAGCTCTGTGTTGTAACCCGATGGACCAAATCTAATAAAGAAGAAGAAGACTTTTTGGATGTAGCCCTAGGGTGGGGGTGAACCACGGTAACTCTGTGTGTTGTGCTCGGTGCTTCGACCTAGTGTGTTGGTTTCTTTCCATGTGTTTTGCTTGATATGATTATGCTATGTGCTTTGCTATGATACACTTAGATATATCCACTTTGTTTTGTGCTTCTTAGATGTGTGGGTATATATTTGACATATGTGAGAGTACTAAGTGCTAGACCTATTTTGTTGTTGCTAAGTACTAACTTAACCTAGATATAAGTGAATGATGCGATGCTCTATGCCATCTGCGGAGTGCCATGAGGGTTAAATACTAATGAATGATCTATGCTAAAGTGTTTGCTAAGAGTAAGAATCACAGATCTGTTTCCCAGCTAAGGTTATAGACACCTGAGTCTTGCAACCACCCCTGCCTATACCTCAGGTGAGACTTCATATGCTTCACAGGTGTTGCCGAAAGGGCTGGTAGTTAGGGTTTTTTTGGTGCATTGTTGAAGTGTTAAACCCTGGGTCTGCCTATGTGCCAACAAATGGTTCCATTGCCAGGACCTGAAACTATGATTGTTGGGAACTGAGGAAGAAGAAACTTTGTGCAAAAGAAAGCTTTGTGCGTAGATTTGTTGCCCTAGTGCACAGATTTTTACTCGACCTGTGAAGCTTTGTGCCAGGAATAAGGTCAGAACTGAAGAAAGGAAGATCATATCTGAAGAAAAGAAGTGAGATCTGAATGCTCTGTGCTCTAAGAAAAGTAAAAGTGGAAATTTCTGAAAGAAAGAAGCTAGATCTGCATAAAAGAGGTAAGATCTGTAAGCTTTGTGCGATAATAAAGGGAAGAATAGTCAAAATTCCTTAGATCTGGAAGCTTTGTGCTCTGTAGAAGTAAGATAAGTGATTTTTTTTGTTTCTAGAGCATGGATCTAGGTATGTTTGATAGATTTTGTCGTAGCTTAAAAACTAGGGAATTAATGGATGAAAGAAAGTTTGATATGAATAGATATGATAAGTATAATGATAGATATGTTATACCTATGCATAGAAAGAACATATGGACTAACAAGTGGATGCAGGATCCTAGAAAGAAATTTTTGCAGGCTAGCCATTATGATCCTAGCGCACAGTACAAGAAATGTTGGGGATCATTGAAGAGAAAGAGAGGATTAACTCTTTGTTACAGTTGCAGAAGACCAGGACATCTTGCTAAGGAATTCCCTAGGAGAAAACCTAGTTGTCTCTGTTGCAAATCTTTGGACCACGACGTATTGGATTTCCCTAGAATGATCGCTAAGTTGGAAAGGTTGAATCTGAATCAAGAAGACCAGAAGGCAGATCCAGAAAAGGCAGAAACCCAACAATAATTAGAAAAAATATTAATACGAATAAGAGAAACCCTGAAGGAACATAAAGATGTCTGATTACCAGAGATCTTCAAAGAAAAGGAGAAAGTTGAAGAAAGAATAGGGGACTTCGACATTGAGTGTATTCTTGATGAAGAAACACAAGTGAACATTATGCCAGAAAGAACTTGGGAAGCTATCGGAAAGCCTGCCATGATCCTTTCCCTAGGAGGGACACGTTTATTTAGAGGAAAGCTAGTAAACCTATGTGGAAGGCTCGCCCGGATACCTATGACTATCAATGGAACTTCAACAGAGGAAGACTTTGAGATTATTAATTTTTTTAAGACAACACCCCATTTACCATGCTCATAGGAAATCCTTGGATTGATAGAGAACAAGCCAAACGAAAAGAGAAAGAAGAAGTTTTGGAACAGAAGAAGAAAGAGTTAAAAGAATTTATGACTAGAAGGATCACGCACTTGATTGAAGAATAGAAGAGCAGATCACAGATATTTAATACTAGCAACTCCGATGTCGAGGCTAAGAAAACACTAGAGGATCCGCAAAAGATTGAGTTACCTATTTTCGATACAGAAGAAGTATTATCCAAGAACCCTAGGAAAGAATTTCAACAACACAAAGTAACTAAGATCACAGAAGATAAGCATCAGAATGGTAAAATAATTATTGAGACGAAGCTCACTGGGAAGAAGGCTAGAAATTTAAGAAAGAAAAGGGCTAATATTGTAAGGTTACAAGAGGTTCTAAAGGATACTTCGTAGAAAGAAAAATTGCAGAATTGGAGCTTCACCGAGATATCAAAACAACGACATAGAGTACTTCGCCATGACGAAGCAATATAGTCGTTGGGGATGATATATCCATTCTAATTTTGCTCCAAATGGGAAGAAAAGAAATAAAGGCTCATCATCCAACCGTTGAAACACTCCATAACGGGTCGAACAGGAGTTAATGAAGGATCATAACCATTGCCAGTAAATTGTTGCTAAGTTTCCCTACTTAGTTCATCGCACCACGCACCGAGAATACTTTTTGCTAAGTGAGAATTTGTCACAAAACCTGAGATTAATTCACCCTGAGATCATTGCCTTGTTCCCATACTATTCACTGTAGTCTTTGAATTCTTTTCACACCCGAGCTCGCTGACCCAAGCTTGTATGTCGAACGAGCTCAGTGCTGCTGAGAAAGTAGTTGAAGAAGTTTTAATTGACTTAATGACTAAGAGAGTCATTTCGGAGAGAAGAGTGTCTACAGGTGTACAAGCATCGTCCTCGGGAGCATTGCTAGCTTCCCCCTCCACTGCTCGAGCAGGACCATCCCAACCGCCTTCAGAAAGACGTTCTAAGATCGGAAACGACTTCGCCACTATGAAGATGATCCCAAGTATCTTTCCTAAGTATATCCCACCACTAAGTGGTACGGTGAATCGAGACACTATACCCAGAGACTTCGACTATGATTTGGTCACTACGCACCTCCCGAAACGGGTGTGTGCAGTTTTTGTTGACCAGGATAAGCTCACAACGCTAAAATTTAGTGATTTTAACCTTAGAGATCGCAAATTTTACAGTATGCTATCCCTGCACAAGTACTTAACTATCACAAAAGGGAGGAACCCAAATATTGTCCCTCAACAATGGACCCATAACCTCGTGCAGTCAACCCTCCTCAATGTAATGAAGATTCCTCATTTCGGGAGGCATCGGGAAGTGAATGCATGCATCAGATTATTGTTGTCCTGCTACCACAGAGGATACCTATGGTTGGAATACCGCATCATTGTGGATCTGATTCTGATCAATTGGATCACAGGGATAAGCATGCAAGGCCCTGACCCGCATAAGTTTTACCTTGGAAAGACCGTAGATCATGCTCTCGCCCAATGAATAAAAGACACATATGGCGATGCAGAGAAGGGCACGTGAGGCTACAAGGTAGCCTCCATCGAGAATGCAATAGTGCACCTCGGTTGCCAGATGATCGCAGAGAAGTTAGTCCGCAAGAACAGACCCACACAGGTGACTATATTTGTAATTGACCTCACAGGGAAGTGCGCAGAGGGACTACAAATGAACTGGGTGAAGTACCTTGTAAATCAGCTCGATCTTGACTGCAGAGAAGTGGAATACCAAGGGTATGAGTTCCACTTTAGTTGGTTGTTTATACTCATCGCTTTCATCGCTTGGAAGCTACCAGAAGGTGCCACTTTTCCAGAGATCAAACCCTTCGAACCACTGGCCATGAAGTTTTGTACGTTGTGGTACTCCAGTGACATGAACAAGCAGTGGCAGTCCAATGTCATCTTCCATGGTTATTACAACCAATTGAAGAATGCAATCCAGTCTACACCATGCCTCACACCAAACACACTTCATAGGTTTAGACCTTTGATCAAATTCAGCACGGACCGCCACTTCACCTATATCAAAATGCGCATTGATGAGAACAAACAACAACTCTAGTCATACTACAAGTTAACAGAAGAAGACTTGGAGCAGATTACCAAGGAATGGTCGACGAACCTCCTTGTTCCAGCGGACCCCGCAGAAATATCCGACGTGGAAATCCCTGAAGCTATACTAGATGCACCTGGACCGAGAAATACTAAGACGGATGATGAAGTTTTAGATATCCATAGCACATCCACAAAGACTACTTCGATCTCACTTGCGCATGGAGGTGATGGTGAAGAACTAGGTGGCCCAGAGGTTCAGCAAAACAAAGGCAAGGTTACTCCACCTAGAGAGGAGGAGGATCCCTCTAAGAAAAGGAAGGTCACCCCACCAAAGCCCTCATCCAGAAAGAAAAATAAGGCCACCCGGACTACGTTTAAGACTACCCTCACACATGACGACTTCAACTTTTTGATCGTTGCGTTGAATGATGCCTCACTAGAGATCGTAGAAAGGAAAGAAGCGAAGCAGGAGGAGATATTTAGTCTACTCACAGGTGAACTTCAAGAAGTTCAGTAGGCACTCTAGTCTAGCCGAGCTATTTCTACTATGCCCTTGACGATGGGAATAGAAGGAACATGTGATGAGCCCACCCAATTATGCCAGATCGCGGAGAAAGTTGAAGCTCGCCTTCGACGAGCTCAAGAAGACACAACACAAGCCACCCAGGCTTTGGCACAAGTACAGAGCACACTTATAGTACAACATAGGAAGGTAGAACATGAACAACTTGCCTTAAAAGCGAAGTGGGAGGAGGAGAAAGCACAGTTACAGTAGAGCAAGGACCAATTGCTAGCAGAGAAACTTGATGTATAGGAATGATTTCATAAAGAACTTCGCTCTGTGACGATCATTGAAGTGAAAATTGGAGAACATGTCCCACAGCAGGTGGCACAACTTGAAGAAGTAATCCAACAATTTCAGCAGCGCATCGCAGATCTGGAACTTCGTACCATGCCCGAGACTCCCCAAGAAGTAAGAGATCTAAGGGAGGCAACTACCCATAGCGCAGTTGANTAATATTGTAAGGTTACAAGAGGTTCTAAAGGATACTTCGTAGAAAGAAAAATTGCAGAATTGGAGCTTCACCGAGATATCAAAACAACGACATAGAGTACTTCGCCATGACGAAGCAATATAGTCGTTGGGGATGATATATCCATTCTAATTTTGCTCCAAATGGGAAGAAAAGAAATAAAGGCTCATCATCCAACCGTTGAAACACTCCATAACGGGTCGAACAGGAGTTAATGAAGGATCATAACCATTGCCAGTAAATTGTTGCTAAGTTTCCCTACTTAGTTCATCGCACCACGCACCGAGAATACTTTTTGCTAAGTGAGAATTTGTCACAAAACCTGAGATTAATTCACCCTGAGATCATTGCCTTGTTCCCATACTATTCACTGTAGTCTTTGAATTCTTTTCACACCCGAGCTCGCTGACCCAAGCTTGTATGTCGAACGAGCTCAGTGCTGCTGAGAAAGTAGTTGAAGAAGTTTTAATTGACTTAATGACTAAGAGAGTCATTTCGGAGAGAAGAGTGTCTACAGGTGTACAAGCATCGTCCTCGGGAGCATTGCTAGCTTCCCCCTCCACTGCTCGAGCAGGACCATCCCAACCGCCTTCAGAAAGACGTTCTAAGATCGGAAACGACTTCGCCACTATGAAGATGATCCCAAGTATCTTTCCTAAGTATATACCACCACTAAGTGGTATAGTGAATCGAGACACTATACCCAGAGACTTCGACTATGACTTGGTCACTACGCACCTCCCGAAACGGGTGCGTGCAGTTTTTGCTGACCAGGATAAGCTCACAACGCTAAAATTTAGTGATTTTAACCTTAGAGATTGCAAATTTTACAGTATGCTATCCCTGCACAAGTACTTAACTATCACAAAAGGGAGGAACCCAAATATTTTCCCTCAACAATGGACCCATAACCTCGTGCAGTCAACCCTCCTCAATGTAATGAAGATTCCTCATTTCGGGAGGCATCAGGAAGTGAATGCATGCATCAGATTATTGTTGTCCTGCTACCACAGAGGATACTTATGGTTGGAATACCGCATCACTGTGGATCTGATTCTGATCAATTGGATCACAGGGCTAAGCATGCAAGGCCCTGACCCGTAGAAGTTTTACCTTGGAAAGACCGTAGATCATGCTCTCGCCCAATGAATAAAAGACACATATGGCGATGCATAGAAGGGCACGTGAGGCTACAAGGTAGCCTCCATCGAGAATGTAGTAGTGCACCTCGGTTGCCAGATGATCGCAGAGAAGTTAGTCCGCAAGAACAGACCCACACAGGTGACTAGATTTGTAATTGACCTCACAGGGAAGTGCGCAGAGGGACTACAAATGAACTGGGTGAAGTATCTTGTAAATCAGCTCGAGCTTGACTGCAGAGAAGTGGAAGACCAAGGGTATGAGTTCCACTTTAGTTGGTTGTTTATACTCATCGCTTTCATCGCTTGGAAGCTACCAGAAGGTGCCACTTTTCCGGAGATCAAACCCTTCGAACCACTGGCCATGAAGTTTTGTACGTTGTGGTACTCCAGTGACATGAACAAGCAGTGGCAGTCCAATTTCATCTTCCATGCTTATTACAACCAATTGAAGAATGCAATCCAGTCTACACCGTGCCTCACACCAAACACACTTCATAGGTTTAGACCTTTGATCAAATTCAGCACGGACCGCCACTTCACCTATATCAAAATGCGCATTGATGAGAACAAACAACAACTCTAGTCATACTACAAGTTAACAGAAGAAGACTTGGAGCAGATTACCAAGGAATGGTCGACGAACCTCCTTGTTCCAGCGGACCCCGCAGAAATATCCGACGTGGAAATCCCTGAAGCTATACTAGATGCACCTGGACCGAG
This sequence comes from Picea glauca, assembly GCA_000966675.3. NCBI lineage: Eukaryota > Viridiplantae > Streptophyta > Pinopsida > Pinales > Pinaceae > Picea > Picea glauca. Next base: position 83,078 of record JZKD02S1776176.1, on the reverse strand, counting down.
AAATACTAAGACGGATGATGAAGTTTTAGATATCCATAGCACATCCACAAAGACTACTTCGATCTCACTTGCGCATGGAGGTGATGGTGAAGAACTAGGTGGCCCAGAGGTTCAGCAAAACAAAGGCAAGGTTACTCCACCTAGAGAGGAGGAGGATCCCTCTAAGAAAAGGAAGGTCACCCCACCAAAGCCCTCATCCAGAAAGAAAAATAAGGCCACCCGGACTACGTTTAAGACTACCCTCACACATGACGACTTCAACTTTTTGATCGTTGCGTTGAATGATGCCTCACTAGAGATCGTAGAAAGGAAAGAAGCGAAGCAGGAGGAGATATTTAGTCTACTCACAGGTGAACTTCAAGAAGTTCAGTAGGCACTCTAGTCTAGCCGAGCTATTTCTACTATGCCCTTGACGATGGGAATAGAAGGAACATGTGATGAGCCCACCCAATTATGCCAGATCGCGGAGAAAGTTGAAGCTCGCCTTCGACGAGCTCAAGAAGACACAACACAAGCCACCCAGGCTTTGGCACAAGTACAGAGCACACTTATAGTACAACATAGGAAGGTAGAACATGAACAACTTGCCTTAAAAGCGAAGTGGGAGGAGGAGAAAGCACAGTTACAGTAGAGCAAGGACCAATTGCTAGCAGAGAAACTTGATGTATAGGAATGATTTCATAAAGAACTTCGCTCTGTGACGATCATTGAAGTGAAAATTGGAGAACATGTCCCACAGCAGGTGGCACAACTTGAAGAAGTAATCCAACAATTTCAGCAGCGCATCGCAGATCTGGAACTTCGTACCATGCCCGAGACTCCCCAAGAAGTAAGAGATCTAAGGGAGGCAACTACCCATAGCGCAGTTGATAGGTTAAAAACCTTGGCTTTAGAATGTAAGCAGTTGGGTGCTAGAAGCGCCCAAACTTATGATAACCTCATAGAGAACCCATAATTGCAAACATTAGAGGTACAACTCCAAGAAACAAAGCAGCATGCAGATAGGCTACAAGCATAGTTGAAGGCCTTGACCCCAGTTGAAAGAATGAAGTGATTTCCAGAACAATGCACCACCCAACAACATGTACACATGCTACAAAGTAAAGTAATGGAAGTCTCTCAACGACTTCAACCACTCCAGGAGAAAGCATGCCAACTGTTCACTGAAGTTGAGAGCTAGGAAGCCGAGCTTGAACAGGTTGTCATCATCGCATAACAACACATGGAAGGACCAGTAAACGATGTAGTGATCCGGGAGTTCACTGAGAAAGAGGTTGTCACACTATAGTAGTTCAAATTTTCCTGGGCCAAGCTCGAGACATTCGAAGCGGAGTTGATCAGACAAGAGTGACTCGAGACGAGTCACAGGTGAATGTTGGGGACCTATTGGCCCTTGACCAAGTTTTGAGGAACACTTGGTCATATTTGACTGTTTTTGGACTTCGACAGCTTGTCAAAGATGGAGCGCCAGGTGAAGCAGAGATCACAGGATCTCAGCCCACTTTGGGGCCCTTTTAGGGTTTTGGGTTAATGTAATAGGAAAGTGATGTCGGCCCATGGGTTTACCCATGTTTAGGCCTATTTTTTAAAGTATAAATAAGTAGCTAAGCAATGTAAGAGAGGGAGAGAAGATAAGTTAAGTTCTAGTAAAGGATTTGTGTATATTGTGTGACCGACTTGCAGAGTTGAGTGCAAGTGTTGTAAGTGTTGAGTGCACAGATTGTAAGAAGGCTATGTGCTAGATCTACTCGGGGAAGGAGGATCTAGCGAGGTGAGCGCAGATCTCCTGTCCTATGCGGAGTACAAGTGTGAGCTCTGTGTTGTAACCCGATTGACCAAAGCTAATAAATAAGAAGAAGACTCTGTGGATGTAGCCCCAGGGTGGGGGTGAACCACGGTAACTCAGTGTGTTTTGCTCGTTGCTTCGACCTAATGTGTTGGTTTCTTTCCATGTGTTGTGCTTGATATGATTATGTTATGTTATTTTCTATGATATACTTAGATAGATCCACTTTGCTTTGTGCTTCTTAGATGTNTGCCTCACACCAAACACACTTCATAGGTTTAGACCTTTGATCAAATTCAGCACGGACCGCCACTTCACCTATATCAAAATGCGCATTGATGAGAACAAACAACAACTCTAGTCATACTACAAGTTAACAGAAGAAGACTTGGAGCAGATTACCAAGGAATGGTCGACGAACCTCCTTGTTCCAGCGGACCCCGCAGAAATATCCGACGTGGAAATCCCTGAAGCTATACTAGATGCACCTGGACCGAGAAATACTAAGACGGATGATGAAGTTTTAGATATCCATAGCACATCCACAAAGACTACTTCGATCTCACTTGCGCATGGAGGTGATGGTGAAGAACTAGGTGGCCCAGAGGTTCAGCAAAACAAAGGCAAGGTTACTCCACCTAGAGAGGAGGAGGATCCCTCTAAGAAAAGGAAGGTCACCCCACCAAAGCCCTCATCCAGAAAGAAAAATAAGGCCACCCGGACTACGTTTAAGACTACCCTCACACATGACGACTTCAACTTTTTGATCGTTGCGTTGAATGATGCCTCACTAGAGATCGTAGAAAGGAAAGAAGCGAAGCAGGAGGAGATATTTAGTCTACTCACAGGTGAACTTCAAGAAGTTCAGTAGGCACTCTAGTCTAGCCGAGCTATTTCTACTATGCCCTTGACGATGGGAATAGAAGGAACATGTGATGAGCCCACCCAATTATGCCAGATCGCGGAGAAAGTTGAAGCTCGCCTTCGACGAGCTCAAGAAGACACAACACAAGCCACCCAGGCTTTGGCACAAGTACAGAGCACACTTATAGTACAACATAGGAAGGTAGAACATGAACAACTTGCCTTAAAAGCGAAGTGGGAGGAGGAGAAAGCACAGTTACAGTAGAGCAAGGACCAATTGCTAGCAGAGAAACTTGATGTATAGGAATGATTTCATAAAGAACTTCGCTCTGTGACGATCATTGAAGTGAAAATTGGAGAACATGTCCCACAGCAGGTGGCACAACTTGAAGAAGTAATCCAACAATTTCAGCAGCGCATCGCAGATCTGGAACTTCGTACCATGCCCGAGACTCCCCAAGAAGTAAGAGATCTAAGGGAGGCAACTACCCATAGCGCAGTTGACAGGTTAAAAACCTTGGCTTTAGAATGTAAGCAGTTGGGTGCTAGAAGCACCCAAACTTATGATAACCTCACAGAGAACCCATAATTGCAAACATTAGAGGTACAACTCCAAGAAACAAAGCAGCATGCAGATACGCTACAGGCACAGTTGAAGGCCTTGACCCCAGTTGAAAGAATGAAGTGATTTCCAGAACAATGCACCACCCAACAACATGTACACATGCTACAAAGTAAAGTAATGGAAGTCTCTCAACGAATTCAACCACTCCAGGAGAAAGCATGCCAATTGTTCACTGAAGTTGAGAGCTAGGCAGCCGAGCTTGAACAGGTTGTCATCATCGCATAACAACACATGGAAGGACCAGTAAACGATGTAGTGATCCGGGAGTTCACTGAGAAAGAGGTTGTCACACTACAGTAGTTCAAATTTTCCTGGGCCAAGCTCGAGACATTCGAAGCGGAGTTGATCAGACAAGAGTGACTCGGGACGAGTCACAGGTGAATGTTGGGGACCTATTGGCCCTTGACCAAGTTTTGAGGAACACTTGGTCATATTTGACTGTTTTTGGATTTTGACAGCCTGTCAAAGGTGGAGTGCTAGGTGAAGCAGAGATCACAGGATCTCAGCCCACTTTGGGGCCGTTTTAGGATTTTGGGTTAATGTAATAGGAAAGTGATGTCGGCCCATGGGTTTACCCATGTTTAGGCCTATTTTTTAAAGTATAAATAAGTATCTAAGCAATGTAAGAGAGGGAGAGAAGATAAGTTAAGTTCTAGTAAAGGATTTGTGTATATTGTGTGACCGACTTGCAGAGTTGAGTGCAAGTGTTGTAAGTGTTGAGTGCACAGATTGTAAGAAGGCTATGTGCTAGATCTACTCGGGGAAGGAGGATCTAGCGAGGTGAGCGCAGATCTCCTGTCCTATGCGGAGTACAAGTGTGAGCTCTGTGTTGTAACCCGATTGACCAAAGCTAATAAATAAGAAGAAGACTCTGTGGATGTAGCCCCAGGGTGGGGGTGAACCACGGTAACTCAGTGTGTTGTGCTCGTTGCTTCGACCTAATGTGTTGGTTTCTTTCCATGTGTTGTGCTTGATATGATTATGTTATGTTCTTGCTATGATATACTTAGATAGATCCACTTTGCTTTGTGCTTCTTAGATGTGTGGGTATAGATTTGACATATGTGAAAGTGTTGAGTGCTAGACCTATTGTGTTGTTGCTAAGTACTGACTTAACCTAGATCTAAGTGTGCTCTGTGCCATCTGCAGAGTGCCATGAGGGTTAAATACTGATGAATGATCGATGCTAAAGTGATTGCTAAGAGTAAGAATCACAGATCTGTGTCCCAGCTAAGGATGCAGACACCTAAATCTTGCAACCACCCCTGCCTCTACCTCGGGTGAGACCTCATCTTCTTTGTAGGTGTTTCCGAAAGGGCCGGTAGTTAGGGTTTTTTTGGTGCATTGTTGAAGCATTGAACCCTAGGTCTGCCCCTGTGCCAACACCACCTACTGTTTTGAAGCTGAAATATCATATTGAGATGAGGCATAGACTTTCGATTCCAAACAATGTTCAACATTGGCAAGTGTTTGAAGATGATGAAAAAATCAAGCAATTTTTGGAAATGGTAGATGAGTTTTTTGAGGCCCACATTGATCAATAAAATCAGAATGATTAGGCCTGGATTTTGCAGGAAGGAGAAAATCCAGAAAAGTTCCAAGATAAAATTGCAAATCACCGCATGCTCTTACTTAAAAACAATCAAATTACCAGAGGTCTAATCCCTCTAGAAAGGTTGTTTGACCAGGATGATATACCTTTAAATTCTAATGTGCAAGCTCAACCTGAAGAAGTTGAATATTGTAATGTAGGATCTAATGAAAATCCCAAGATGGTCAAAATATCAAAATATCTTCTGACACAAATAAAGAGTAAATATGTTGAGTTGATTAAACATTATAAAGATGTTTTTGCATGGTCTTATGAGTATTTAAAAACCTATGATACTTCTGTTATTGAGCACAAGATCCCCTTAAAGCATGGTATTAATCCTTTCAAGCAAAATCTTAGACAAATAAACCCAATTCTTCTGCTAGTAATAGAAAGGAGGTTAAAAAAATCCTTGATGCAAAAATCATTGTTCCATTTAGATAATCTAAATGGGTGTCCAATTTGGTCCCTATTAGGAAGAAGAACGAAGAAATAAGACTCTACATTGATTTTAGGAACTTAAATCGGTCTTCTTTTAAAGATAACTACCCGCTCCCAAAATTGGACCATGTTTTAGAGAAGGTAGTAGGGGCTAACATAATTTCTATGATTGATGGTTTCTCGGGATATAATCAGATTGGTGTTCATGAAGATGATAGAGCAAATACTGCATTTACTAATCCATGGGGAAATTTTATGTGTGATAAAATTCCTTTTGGTTTAATGAATGCAGGAGAAACTTTCCAGAGAGCAATGGATATCACATCCGTCGGTGAGAGAGATAGGTTTGTTGTTATTTATCTAGACGATCTGACATTTTTTTCCAATTTTGATGCAGAACATTAGGTGCATCTCAGACAAACTTTTGACAAATGTAGAAAATTTGGTTTGTCTCTTAATCCCAAAAAATTACACTTTGCTATGCAAGAAGGTAAACTTCCAGGTCATAAAGTTTCAAAAGATGGAATCAAGGTTGATCCTAAATGAGTTGAGGCTATTGACCTAATTAATATTCCTAGAAATAGAAAAGAGATTCAATATTTTTTAGGTAAGATTAATTTTTTGAGGAGATTTATTCCTAACTTTGCTAAAATAATCAAATTGATTACATATATGCTAAAAAAGGACAATGAATTAAAATGGACTACAGAAGCCAAAGCATATTTCGAGCGTGTTAAGAAATCCATAGGAGAAGCACCCGTATTGGTAAGTCCAGACTATACAAAAGAATTCTTAATGTTCTCTTTTTCTTCTGAAGATATTGTGGCAATAGTGCTCCTTCAAAAGAATGAAGAAGGTTTCGAACAAACAATAGCCTTTTTCAGCAAAAGCCTCAGAGATGCAGAGCTAAGATATGATATTCTCGAAAAACAAGCTTATGCGATGGTGAAGGCTCTCAAGGATTTTAGAATATATGTCTTGCACTCCAAAATAATTGCTTATGTACCAACAAATGCAATTAAAGATATCTTGGTTCAATCAGACAGTGATGGAAGAAGAGGCAGATGGTTGGCTAAAATTCAAGAGTTTGATTTAGAAGTCAAACCAACCAAACTTGTGAAAGGTCAAGGTATTGCAAGGTTGTTAGCTGAATCAAATTTCAGAGCGCTTGGAATAAATAACTTTGAGTCTCATGATTCTCTTCTAGATATAGAGGAGATTGATGATCAAGCACCTATAATTCAGATTGAAGATAAGTTTTCCTCCTCATCTTGGTACATTGATATTGTTACATACCTCCTTACTCTTCAATGTCTAAATGAAATGATTCCTTCTAAAGCAAGAACTTTAAATATACATGCAATTAAATATCTCATTATTGATGGAAAGATATACTAGAAAGACCCTATGGGTTTCTTGTTATGTTGTCTGATAGAATCTGAAATAGAAGGTGTCATCGATGAATTTCATGAAGGAGTATGCAGAGGACATCATGCATGGAGAGCAACAAATTACAAAATTTTAAGGGTGGGATATTATTGGCCAAAATTATTTACTGATGAAAATACAAGGGTTAGAGCTTGCAATTCATGCCAACAATTTGTTGGTAAGAAAAATATTCTTGTCTTACCTTTAATTCTAGTAAAAGTTGAAGCTCCTTTCAACAATGGGGCCTAGACTTCATTGGAGAAATTCATACACAATCAAGTGCTCAACATAGATGGATTCTAACTGCTACTGATTATTTTACGAAATGGGTTGAAGCCATTCCAACTCAGAGTTATACAAATTCAGTAGTGATAAAATTCTTGGAAGAAAACATCCTAGCAAGATTTGGTTGTCCTAGGAAAATAGTTACTGATAATGCTCAAGATTTTAAATCTATTGCAATGATCAATTTCTGCCAGAAATTCAATATTATTTTAGGTCATTCTACAGGTTATTATCCTCAGGGAAATGGGTTGGTTGAATCATCTAATAAGAGTTTGATGACTATAATCAAGAAAGTTTTGACAAAAAACAATTTTTTTTGGCATATACAGTTAAAATACACCTTATGGGAAAACCAAATTGGCACCAAAATATATATAGGTATGTCTCCCTTCCAATTAGTCTATGGTACTGATGTTATTATTCCTATTAGTATTGCTCTTCATGTGATGCAGGAAAACATGGAAGTCCCTTTTGATAATATGAAAGCCCTTTTTGATAATAAAAAAAAAATCTAAATACAGGAATTTTCTTCCTGGCGATTTAGTTTTTAAATGAGAAGCTAGAAAAGAAGATGCAGGAAAACATGGCAAAATTGAGCATCTCTAGTTCAGACCTTTCAAAATTGCAGCTGTTGAGGGAAAAAAAATCATTTTCGCTAGAAAATATTAATGGAGAGATTCTCGAGGCCCCTATCAACGGGCGTTATTTAAAACATTTCATGCGGTAGTTACATTTTAGTTTTCCATTGTATATATAGGGTTGGATTGACATTGGTAATTTTAATTTTCAATTTTTCTTTTCTTTCTGTAAATTATCTGAGTTATTTGATCATTTCTTGTAAATATTTTCAATAAATTTATGACTGCTTGACATCATTTAAATGAAAAATAAAAATCATATGTATCACATATCATCTCTATTCTAAAGGATTATCTGATATTTTGTATTTCATTCCTTTTGCAGAATAGATCTTGTTGAACATGAGATGAGGTTAAATAAAAACTCGACATTCGTCTTTCAAGCATTTGATTTCTCTAAAAAAAGGTGATAAATAAATAAGTTGCCTTGTTGAAAATTCAAAAGGAAAATAAGGTATGAGTCCCTACTCTTCTTATAGTTCAAATAAAATTTAAAAATTCTTTTTGAAATAAATGTGAAGGAAGTTTTTCTCATGAAAATATTATCACCTGACCTAAAAATCAGATATGTATTAAATTATAACTTGAAGTGTCATGCCGATAAATTCTAAATCCATCTCTGAAATGAAAATAAAAATAATAATAAATGAAATCGAAAGAAATGTGAATTTAAGACACAAACTCGTGTGGGATTAGGATATTTTGTTTCAGATCCTCTCAATCTTTGAATTGGTTATTTTTACCTATCCCCAAATTTTATCCATTTCAGATTTTCTTTTTCCTTTCTCCTCCTTTTAGTCTTCATAGAAATGAAGAAACTTACCATGACTCTGAAAACTTAAAAACATATTTTCTAAACAAGATTAGGTGAAAATATTTATGTTCCTTTGATTTTAATTGAAAAAGTATGTCTAGGCTAATCCTGATAATTTTAGCTCTGATATCAGATCTTAAAAAAACCAATTCACTCAAGGTTTATCCTTGAAAAGATTAAAATTCCCCCAAAAAATTTCTCCTATAGGCCAAGGTGTATTGAAAACCAGAAGAAATTTAGTTTCAGAGTATACTTAAAATTATTGACAGACCTTCTTTTCAATTTAAAGATTTTAAATAGATATCATCCCTTGTATGTTACATACAGATTGATTGCCCCCACTTCAAAATGTTAAAATAACTAGACAGGTGGTGAAAGGAAATTCATAATTCGATTGCCCCCATCTTTTCCAAAAGAGATGATGAAAGAAAATGCATATATCGATTGCCCTCATCTCAGTGAAATGAAAAAGTGTTAATTGAAGTGGTGAAATGAAATTCAATGGGAGAAGTAGATAACTTCACCGGGGTACTGAAAAGGCTCGTTGGAAATGAAGCAATATCTATGATATATGTAAGGATGTCATACATATCTATATATCATACTCTGTTATCTAGTTCTCTTTTCAGTGATATTTACATCCTGAACCAACCAGGGATTCCCTAAATAAATATGATACAACTGCTTAACCTTGAACCAAACAAAATCGTTTGAAGCCTGATATTTTAGTTAAAATTATTTTGATTATCTTAATCAATTCCGAAATCAATTTTAAGAAAAGGAAATTTTAAATAGCCTAACTTGAGATCTATCATTAAGTATATTTTGAAGGTTTTGATATTTGGTTAAGTTTATTTTTCTATGTATGATTAATTCTTAAATAAATCTAGAAAATGTTTTTCAAAAAGAAATAATGACTCCATTTACCCAATGAAGGCACTTGGTCTACTATTCTTTTGCGCCTCACAGGGAGCCACAATCCCCAGATAGAGCCTATGTTAGAACACTTATAATTTTGAGCTTTTGAACTTTTGAACTTTTATTTTTGCCTCTTAGAAATAATTTTTTTTTACCCAAAAAAGAAAAAATCTCAGAGAGTTGCCTTTTAAATTTAAAATAAATCCAATGGTCATTGTTTATCAATAAGGCGCTTACAATATCTTTCTTCGATGAGTTATTCTAAGATAATCAAACGGTTCTAATGATCTCCGAAGTGTAGAAGTTGCTTGATTTTTAAAAGAAAAATCTTAACAGTCACTTCAGAGCTTCGTGCTTCAGGTGTGACAAGAAATCTAAACAGAAAAAACCTCGAAGTCCCAAAATCCCGAAGATAGTTCCTCACAATAATTCCTAAAGGACTTATGGATGAGTCATAATACACACGTCATTTAAAAATATTTTTTTGTGATGACACGTGGCACTTATTGTTTATACTTCTGTCAGATGATTCATACATTTTCAAGTGACATGTGTCACCTTACTTTTCTTGACACGTCATCAAGAATGACATCATCTATGCCACATCACTCCGAGAGATTTCCCTTCGGGATTTTTAATAAAGACTGAGTTCACAAACTGTCGAAGTGTCAAAGCGTCGAAATAATTACAAAAAGTAAAAAGTGTTTTAAAAAGTTAATAAAACATTTAATAACTTAGGTTAATCATGATTAAATATTAATTAATTACTCCACAACTTCAGACTTCGAGAGATTTCCATTCTGTCACATCCAAATTTTTTGAATGTCGAACCATATAAGTATTAATGACATTTATTATTGATTAAGGTTAATGCTTTCAATAAATATTGTGAAACAACAGGCAATAAATTCCATTAAGTTTCTAATAAATTATTCGTCAGTAGATCTATATGAAGACCGATAGACTTTAATAATAAAACACTTCAAATTTCAAAGTTATTTTACCATTTGCGATTAGCAGTTTTTCATTCAGTGAAAAGCTTACAGACTTCTCTTGTTACAAGAAGGCTAGTTTTATTTCCTTGAGGATTATGACGCAATGAAAAGATGCAAAGAAGCTTGATGCATCAAGTGATGATTCCAATCCAAATGTAGATGTTCTATCAGACACAACTCCACGAGTTACGAATTCCATTAAGTCTTGGAAGAAGGTTTTTGATATCTTAGAGCATGAGATTATTAATTGTCCAGACGACTCTGCCAAGGAAGACAACGAGTCCTTTTCATCCAAGATTAGATTGGTAGCACAGTCAGAAATGCATAAGATTTTTGCACGTCCTAGAAATATACCCTATAATGGTATGCTAAATTGGGCTTTTGAACATGTCGACATCCAAACCAGAAACATCATCAGCCATCGGTAGACCACCATCAACTCTTTTCGACAAGATAATCTACAAGTAATGTATAAGCTTTCCCCTACACCCAAATATACTTACAATGCAACATTTCTTCTAGATTTCAAGAGAAAAGAATTTACTCAATATGGTAGAAATGGTCATGATATAATCAAGACCTGGTGGGGACAACTGGATAAATTCAGAGCCGACGCTCATGGTATGTATTCCACGACATCCTTAAATGATCATATGTTATATATATCCATGATGCTCTGTCGTCTGTTTGGGAAAAAGAACCATGCACATTT
>JZKD02S1776176.1:19271-50780 GCA_000966675.3 Picea glauca | reverse complement strand
TTGAAAAATGTTGGAGGTAGACACTTTTTCATTTCACACATTAGACGAGGAATTTGTAACCTCCAATACTTTATATCTTCTTTATAGATTTATTTCTATGACAACCATCTACAAATGATGCAAGAAAATCACAAGTTTCAACAAAAAAGTATATAGTACTACATTACAAGTAAAACACATGCAGTGAAATACAAGTTGTACAACGAATTGAAAAAAATACACTTTGCATATAAATCATCACTTACCTCATGTATTTTCCAAGATCATATATAACTTGTTTGACATTGTTGTCAAATTTTTCTGGAAGAGATAGAGGTAGAACGTAATGTAACGTAAAAATTGAATCATTATTTAGTCCCAAATTCGTAGATTAAAAAAAACACGAACAAGATGTTTCACCAATATAGAAATATATACACCAAAATAATTACCATAATCAAGGTATTCCAATCATGAGTTTTAACCCACCTAATTCACCTTTCTTTATAAGGATATTCTTTATGTTTGAAGAAAATCCAGTGGGAAATTTAATTTTTTCAATAACCTCTTTTACATCCTTGCTTTGTTGATCTGTCAATAACTATGGAAGGGCACTTATATTTTGGTCGTCTGCATTGATATTTGAATGAATCACACTTTTCATTGCATGATTGGTCTCCTTAATGTCTTTACAAATCTTGACAATTTTTTCTTTGTCACTCCTTCCATCTAATATTCTCCATAATGTTTCTATTACATTCTTCATGATGTGCATTGTATCAAAAAAATGAACAATTTCTAGGTGCTCATAGTAGGGGATCCTACTAAATTGTACAGGATAAGTTTTCATTCCTTGTGGAAGCATCCCATTATTAACGCCTTCATGACGACCTTCAAGGTGAAACATATAAATCAAATATATTACAACAATACTTGTCAATTAGTACAATGGACAAAATGAAATAAAAAAACAAATATTACAAACATTTCATGTATGATACATAGACGATTTGATCCAATATACCTTGATTATTTATATTATATTGAAAATGCCATAGACGAGGTGTCATTCTTCGTGATTTTAATCCATTCTCTTCTTTACCATTGAAAAGATGTTTCTCAGTACTTCGATACCTATGGTTCTTAGAGAGGAAGTTCTTTTACTCATCAAACACCTCCTTTTGTAAACTTCTTGAATGATGAGATTTCATATTAGGACCACAAATTGGACATGGAAATTTACCTTTTGTTTGAAGACCTGCAATAGATGGATTACATTTTATATCAATTATTCGAAGTATGTTTAATGAAGGGATTATATAAAAAATATGCATGATATGAACTTCATAAAATTAAACGTTATTAAAGTGTAGTGTAATGTTATAACATACCATAGACATGTGTTATCCATGGGGCATCGTGAATTTTCCATATAAGCATTGCATGGAATGTAAATTCCCTTTGCACATCTACTGGTCTAGAGATATCATACATAGTGATGCCCTTCCATAACTCTAGTAACTCGTCAATAAGAGGATCGATATATACATTCATATCTTTGACTTGGTACTTACCTAATTGATTTAACATACAATACATAATTACGCCAAAAGGGTATACCTATTGACAATGGGCAGAATTAATCACCTTTTAATCATAAATTTCAATCTTAGGGTTGGCAATTGAAGATGTTGGCATATTCTTCGTCGTCCTCTCTAATCAATGGATGAGATTTTAATAAATTAACTTCCGCCCATTTATAAAGACGTCCGTTTATGTGATTACTTTTTTACATTTACTAAATAAGATTAAAAAATTACTTGCTGACCACCAGATTGCCACGTTCAGTGATTAACAGATAATCTATTAAGCTGGCGACAATTTACTAAATTATTATTACTGGGCGGATACGTATGGCCGCGTGGGTGTTGGATGCCAATTTAAAACTTTTACGCGTAGTCATTTTTTTTACCACTGCGGATGTTTATGGCCGTGTGGATATGAAGTGAAGCGTTTCCAATGCGGATATTGATTATTTGAGTTTCCTGCGCGTTTATTTTGTAAATGAAAGAGTTTATACGGGAGCCATCTCAGATCGAGCACTTGCGGCGAGCCGGGTGCAGTCATTTTTCCCATTCCGGTTGGACATCCACCATGATCGAATTCAATAGTTGGACTTCGCTCGCAGGGTAATTCATTGCAAAATTTAATTTTGCCAGACGGGAAAACTCCCTATTTATTCTTATTTAAGCTCATGTGAGGCGTAAGAACCTAGCCCACGTCATTCTATGSCTCRYCGTCTCACTGATCRCTCTGCTAAATAAAGGTTGGGATGAGAAGCCTTTCAAATATGGTACCAGCGTTTATWTTGTAAATGAAAGCGTTTATTTTGTAAATGAAATAGACCMAAAAAATTAGGATTTGTTTTGTAAATGAAATARGATAAAAAAGAAWTARGGTTTGTTTTGTAAATGAAAWAAAAATAAAAAATTAAGGTTTATTTTGTAAATAAAATAAACAATAAAAAAATTAATTAAGATTTGTTTGCAAATAAAATATGCCTTTYKGCGTTGATCAGCCACAATTATGTGGTTGTGCTAGTTACTACATATATGAGTAAATAAAAAATATCAAACATAATAATAAGATCACATAATTTAACATATATGAGAACAATAAAATATAAGACACAATTATGAAATAAACAATACAAATGATATGTTACTTTGTTAAAAAAAATTATTCTAAGAAAATTCCTGGAAAAATCATTCCCAACATTATGTGATTCCTCTTTATTGACATCCATGGAGGAATGTTATCATTTATAACAAAAACAGGCCACACAGAGTAAGCAGATCTGAGCTCTCTAAATGGATTGACATCATTAGTTTCCAATGAAAGCCTAATATTACGAGGTTCATCTTTAAAATTTGGCCATATTTCCTCTATCTTCTTAAATGCAAATCCATCGGCAGGAATTCGAAGAACACTATATTTACTTCTTTTCTTTGCATGGTAACCCATAAATTGTGCTATTCTTTTGCACTTGAACAATCACTTCAAACGTGGAATTATGGGAACACAACGAAGAACCTTGCGAGGCACCTTTTTTGTTACTTGATCGGTTCAATATATACTAATTTGACATTTTGGGCATTCTTTTTTCGACGCATGTTCTCCATAATATAGAATATGATCATCAGAACATGCATAAATATCTTGATACTCCATTCCAATATCTTTCATGATGACACGTAAATATTGATATGTGCGGCATAAAACATTTGACTGTGGTAACAAAAATTCACCTAACAATATACAACATAAAAAATCAATATTGATTAATGTAAATAATATTAATCATACATATTGCATCCAAATTTTACAACTGATCAACTAACAATAAAAATAGAGGAAATAAGAAAACCTTTATCATCATGTACTAAGTGTGACAAAATATATGACATACCTTAGCATCTATTTCACACAAGTGTTTGATGAACCATTCATAACCTTTAAGTTCACCAACAACAATATAGCACATAGAAGACTTGTTTTGGAGCCTTCATAAGGAGGTTGAATTGCCTTCTCAAGTACAGGTATATCAAAAACACCATCAAGCTAGTCGTCAACATCATACATTCCAACATTATCAAATGTCTCTTGGATCAATATATTTGTCCCATCTTCTTCAACTGTGTTATTAGCATCAACATCTTCTTCCATAAGATCATTAACTTGATATTCAATATTCACTCCATGTTCCTGAACATGCGCTTGTACAAACACATCTTCCTCCAAGGGAAGTTCCCTAGGTCAACCTTCCTTTATAATTACAAACAATCAAGTAATATTAATGTATATAAAAAATATTAAAATGATACAAACATTTACAAATATAATATAGGAAAGAAAAGACAACAAAGACAAAGGCATTCAACCAATGTGGCATCTTCACTTTCCATTAGTGATCTTTGTTTAAAAAACCCTAACCCAGCCTAACCCCTTAATTCCTAGCCCTAAACCTATAACCCCTACTCCCAAAAATCCCATTAACCTCTAAATCCCCTAGTAGGACCTAAACCCCCTAAATCTACCTTAACCCCTAACCCCTTAACCACTAAGCCTTGTTTCCTTCTTAGATCCTACAAAACAGTTTTAAGGATGGCAATCCAACACATTATCAACCTTCATCATCATTTTGGGTCAGTTCCTTCTCCAAAAATTCCCTACTTGGTTCTTGGGCCTTCACAAAGATAATATTCTTATTGGTCTTTGCACCTCTTCGAGCCATTATTTGTTCTAGAGGTGGCTTGCATGCTTTCACTTTGGTCTACATATTTCCTTGGGTTGGGTTAGAGTATTCACCCTCTTCCACTACTCCACCAAGATACTAAAGCCCAACATGAAATTGTATGGTATCTATCTCTATGGTAGTATTCATTCCTTGACCATTCTTGTAAAGACCTCAGTATTATTCATGCCTTGAACATATATTACTACAAAGTATAATGGCCACAAAACAATGACCAATTGTGAAACTATGTTTTTGTATATTTTAGTGCTTTAATCATGAAAATAAAAAACATCAATTAGATTCTTTAACTATAATGATACTAAATAGAAATACAATTATGGAAAAGACACACACATTAATGGACATATTTTTTTACCTTAGAAAATTAATACGGGAAAAGAAATAATTAATGAAGGACCGTGCTTTTTGTCTTCTTCTATTATGGATATTACAATATAGGTTACACAATTTTGCAAGATTACTCTTTGATATTCTATAGTCCTATACAATATGAACATTGATATTTCATTTATATTTCATTTAATTTATGGAATTCAACATTTATATTTCATTAAGGGGTTCATCTGCCATTCACCTCATCACAAAAAGAGGTTGCAAGCTAGGATATTGGCCGCATCCTTTACTAGGAGACATAGCCATTGGTCCAATATTGTACTTGGAGGAAACAATAGTGGATGTGACTATAATGGGTGTAGTTGCAAGTGAAGGTGAAACACCACCACCATGTGCAAGTGGCGTTAGATAGACCGGGTACTCTAGCCAATGAATACAATCACCAAGTGTTGAACCAATTTATAGATACATGATTTAATGATCCAATATTAAATATAACATACACATGTGCATCTTGTAAATTTTAGTAACAATTATGTATGTGACTAAAATAGATACATTGTTGGATGTGTTAACCATAGGGTGAGTATCCCAAAGTAGGAGGGGAAGTCAAAACATCCACACACACACACAGCATAAGGGGAAAACAATGTGAAATAAATTAATTAACTAATTATAAATTCAATAAAATTAAAACATATCATTATACATACCTCACTTAAAAATCCACCATGGGAAATATCTCCTAAAAGACCATGGAAATTATAGCCTCAAAATATTCATGGATGTGAATACCAACTACAACCACTGCTATATGATAGTACTCCCTCACTACTAGATGGTGTTAGGCCCAACTGGGAGTTGATGGTGCTACCCCACTAGTATATGATGACACCATACAATCAATACCTCAACAAATGTGTCATGACATACCATCATTTGTGTCAACTAGAGAAATTCTTCTTGTTTTTGTGAAAATAAATCCTCTTGAAGTGGGAATTCCAAAAAGGTCAAGGCATTAGGTATTTTTCATCTTGGTGCCTCACATTGGGTCAGTTGTGTGGAATATCCAAACAAGCATCATGTAATTCTACTCTAGTACACAGATGGCTACTCCAGTGATAAATCTTAGTACATAGAGTTACTGCTACCCTAGTGATAAAGCCTGGTACGCAGATTGCTACTCTAGTGAAAAATTATGGTACGCAAAGTTACTGACTATGGCATCAATCAGCATGATATCGCACAAGGTCAGTAGATTCCATGCCTTTAGGGTTGGTTAGTTACCCATGTTTTAAGTTGGTGGGCCAACCTGTGTGGTTGGGGGTGTTTCCTAGCCTTACGCTAGATGGGTAGTGTGTGCGCACTACATCGCCTAATCCTTGTGATTAGATGTCTGGTCACTGTGGACCAGTTTCCTGGTGTGCCAACCAGAGGTTACTAATTCTTTATGAACTAGATGTCAGATTCTGTGTGAGATGACGAGTTATTAGTTCTTTATGAACTAGATGCTAGACTTAGTGTTAGCTAGTGAGTTACTAGTTATGTTTGAACTAGATGTCGACCAGTAGTATCAGAGATGATTCCCAGTTAGAGTGTCGATCAATAACATCGGAGGTTGCTAGATGGAGGACCAACCAATAGTGTTGGAGGTGTTTACCGGCTAGATGGATAATGTGTGGCTATGATGGTGATACTTGTTACATGATCTGTTTGATCATGAGATAGCCTATATGGATATGACACTTGTTACATGATCTATTTGATCATGATATAACATGCGCGACTATGGTGATGCTACTTGTAGACTAGTATGCAATACCATGTGAGTATTTCCCATTCCATGTGAGATGGATGGATGTGTTTGAGACCATTATATGAAAAACATCTTAGTTAATACCTCCCTAGCTTAGAGGGAGTGTTGATGTTTTGGTAACTGCGGGAGGTATTAACCTCCAAGTGTAACCTTTGTACTTAGATTAGAATATTCCAAAAGTAAGAGAACCATTAAACAAATGTGTGAAAACCCTTGAAGAGAAGTCAACCCAAGGAGAATAATAATAAATAAATAAGAAACCCATAAAGAGAAGCCGGCCCTGCTAGAAAAATTCAAAGTAAATTATATTTGCCTGAAAAGGCAGGTCGACCCTGTGGGAAAAGTTGACTTGTAGAATAAGTATAAATAAGGTGATGCCTTAGCTCATTTGTACACTTGCTCACTTACCCAGTGCACAAGTCTAAGGAGGAACTGCAGTGGCAACTAGGGCAGAAGTTTGGAGAGTTGCAGTTGCAGCTGGAGAGGGTGCATGTCTGGAGGAATAATGTAGCAGTATTTCTGGTATCTCTCTTGTGCTTCTCTTAGTGTAAGGTACACTATATTTGTATGGTTATTGTGTCGTTGGTGCAACAATTTTGTGGCTAGGGTTTATATGTTGGTTCTAATGTAGACTTGTTGGAATTATTCTAAGTAAAGGTTAGTGTGTTTGGGGGTGGCATATGTGAATGTCGATAGTTGGGTGACAATGATGTGAGATTGTCTATGGTTAAATGAACATACCAAAATTTTAACAACATAAAGTGATATATCCACAAGGATATTTGGAAATTCTATGCCTAAATTTCAACCCAACAAAAAAATGTCTATAATATCGAATACTTGAGTTTCTCAAATATTATTTGAATATGATGATGTACAATTGTATGTTAATGATATCCCAACTAATAGTTTCCATCCTAACTACAACATACAAAGTCACACTTTGCCAACAAATTTGCAAAGTAAATGATGATTTTCAACAAGAGCCAAACCAAAGAAACCCATCATTATTTTCACCAATCTAATTAAATTAGACACTAACAAAAAAAAATTTACATACAACATAACAACAATGATACGATTAAAAAATTAATGCAATCAAATCTTCTTTAAATATGATAATGTACAATTGTATGTTACTGATATCCCAACTAATAGTTTCCATCCTAACTACAACATACAAAGTCACACTTTACCAACAAATTTGCAAAGTAAAGAATGATTCTCAACCGGAGTCAAACCATGTACAAGGTAGATTTATTACATACAATTAGACCATCTAATTCCAATTGACCAGAATACAACATGTTACAATATCTGCGAGAGTGGCCATATAATGCACATATCAGAGTTAAAAAAAAATACATTGGATTATAGAACTAGAAGCAAGGAAAGTATATGATGAAATTACTCAGAGATCATCTCACATGTGTTGAAATCGGTGTGCAATGCATTATATCAACAAGTTTCCAGATGAATTGTTTCATCTCCGCTCCTAGAAACATTTTAGAATGGGCACAAGAATACTCATACTCGGACCAGTCCACCATGTTGGCTGCAAAGGCTACAAAATGATTTGATTTCCCATTTGAGCAACTTGAATCTTAGTTCGATATGGATAAGGGGTACGTAAGATGCTCGCCCAGCAATTGATGGAATAGAAAATGAAAGAAAAACATAAGCATATTGGTCAACAAAAGTTATCGCTGGAACCACTTCCAAGACTGAACCGATCATTCCATACCTGTAACGGGGTTTTTCTCTGGGCAAACAGAGATAAGGGCTGGTTCTTCCGGGCTTACTACTCCCATAGTTGTATCTTCGTCGACCCCCACTGTTATTGAGTCAAAGAAAGGTTAGCCTTCGAAGCAAAACAAATTGTTACTATTTCAAAGATGTGATCAATAACAAATCTGAAGACATGAGATTGGCTTGGTTGGTGCCAATGCATAACTAATTCTTACTGAACTATCTATTTCAACTGACACAACTCGAGATGCTTAAACCTACCACGGTGAAAAACTAATTTATATAGGAAAAAACAAACAGGATCAACATCATTCATGCGCTCTGCCTTTAGAGAAGCCCAACGCCAGGTTTTCTTTTCTGCAACAGATTCCCCGTTCGAAATGCCAGGGGTCAAATTGTACCAACGATGGTCGTGAAAAATACATGAATGATGATGGGCGGGCAGGTTGCAGACCAGGAAAGAGCGTTCCGCCATAAAAAAAAAAGTTAGGTATGAATTCAATGTGAATATTCTCCCTTCTGTCTCAACACCGTCGGCGCCTTCCGACCAGTTCACCTGATGCAACACAGCCATATGTGTAAGGTGTAAGAGAGAATCGAACATAAAACATGTGTACAGTAATAGATGGTAAAAGATTTAAAAGAAGGTTCCATTACTTACCATGATGTCGTGGCCCTTATTGACGAGGGTTGCTTTTGCAGGGTGATAGATTCTGCGGAGCATGCCCAGGTCCGGATAAATTCTAACATAATGTAATATTAATAATAACCAACAATATTTCCATGGACATGTAGTGTAGATGCCTGGTATCTGTAAAAAAATAAATTGTTTTGCATAGAGGTGTGCTGTTGTACTGCACTAAGTTGTGTGGTTGTAACATTGGAGCAGTGGAGAATCACAAGGAGGATTAGAAATCCCTCATAGATGAGGCATATTTCTAGATGAAGGATATCTCTAGTGGTAGCGGTGGAGAAGCGGAAGGAAGAGAAACAATGGTGGAGAAGCAGAAGGAAGAGCAGCAGGCCAACGCAAAATTGAGGTAGTGAAAACCCATTTTTGATCCCTCTTGATGGTGTGTAGATGGATTTACAGTTTTTTATGGATTTGTAGATGAATTTGCATTTTTTGTAATGCAGGAGGAGAATACCAATGTCTTGTGAAGCATAGTGTTTGAAACCAGTGGCTTTTGTGAAGAATAATGTTTGAGACTAGTGGCTTTGGTGACAGTTGAAAATGACAGCACCATTGCTTTGATTGCCTCCATTCCAGTTGAGTGTCATTGATTCCAGGGTGGTGAGGCTCTGAAGAGGTAGGCCTGTCAGGTCTGTGAAATCGCTTAGACTGCAGGGTTGTCAGACCTGCAAAAGAGCCCCGAATTCAGTGTTGCTTTGTGATAACCTTCAATATAGCCACTTATAAATTTTGTTTTTTTTAAATCATTCATTAATTCTAACAATGGAGAAAATAAAATGGCATACAACACACGCAATATGGTCACATTACATCATGTTCAACCAAAAATTATATTATTGAAATTTGAGAAAATAAAATCAAAATTCAACACTTCATAGCTCGTCAGAGGGGGTTTAGCACGTTTTAGAAGCACTATTAAATAAAATTTGTTGGTACTGTAACTTACCAATTAACACTCCAATGAAATACACTGTACAGGTAGATATTCCAAATTAATTAATTTCTTATTTTTTAATAATTTTATTTAAACAAACCTCATTCCAAATATGAAATATACGTGTCAAAGAGTGCCACACTTGGGCTTTTCTCATTATATTAAAACTCTGCAATAAATATGACAGGGGAATAGTATTAGATGTGCCATAGATTTATTTTGTGATGCAGAGAATTAAATGATCCTCACAGCTAACTTGGAGGTTGGAACTTGGTGGACCAGTTAGAACTTAGAGCAATGGAGCAGGGAGGGGAATTAATTGTAGTTGTTGAGTTAGGTGATATAATTAATGTGCTCTCCAATCACGATATGAAATTATTTTTTGAATTTCCAATTGCAACCAAAACACCATTGTTTAGAAGTTATAAGTTTTTTTTAGGTTTTTTATGGAACCTTTGGTCCATTTTCCAGATTTCTACTTTCACCCATTTTTCCGAGATTCACTATACCCACGGGTCAAGACGCGAAGGAGGGGACAACTTCACCAAACTAGAAAGCCATGATCTGATTTGTAGTAGTTTGCAATTGGGGTTTCAAGTTTGTTTGTGAAATTTCTATTGAAATTAACATAGTGTTTCAACTTTCTTTCGAGTTAATTTTATTGCACTGTAATATTGAAATTAACATAGGGTTTCAACTTTCTTTCGAGTTAATTTTATTGCATTGTAATATTGAAATCAACATAGGGTTGTTAATTATATTTCACTGTCATGAGTCTGAGCTTATCAAATTCCAGGTATTTTAGGTATTGCAGATTTCCAATGGACTGTCCTAAAACCTACCTTAAACTCGCCTGAAATTGCTCTTTTCAACATTCCGTCCATATCAGTGAATAGATAGAAAACCTCTAAAACTGATGTCTAAGTTAGTTTGTTTTTCCTCACAACTCTACCTTACAACTCTAGCAACAAGAAGAAAAATAACAAAATTTGGTATGAATTCTTAATTATGTTATTTTATCTTAGTAAAGCATAATCAAAGCTTATTAGAATAATTCTTTTTATCTTTTTGTGTCCGTAGGAATAATTGTTTTACATCCAATGTGTTTGGGTTCCAACAAAACCATGTAATAAAAAGTTCCAAGTATGGATTGTCAAAATAGTTCAAACACATATGTTAGTGTCTATAGTTATTCAGTTATAGTCCCATTAATTTTGATTCACAAATGACTTTTATTGGAGGTTAGAAAATTTAAATTTCATGATCTTTTCTTGTTTAGCTACACTAGCCATAGAATCATTGATACAAAAGAGTTACAAAAAGTTACAACCATTATAGAGTTTCTTAAAAAGGGGGGGTTCTCCTTTTATCTACATGGGTATTTAACAACCCCCAAAATACAATATGCATTGCTTCTAAAAGACAACTGAACGTAAGATAAAAAGGACAAATATGAACAATAGGAGTTAGGACATGTACAATACTCACATAAAAAGCTATCCCAAAAACTCTAAGCATTTTAAACAACTATCAAGGAATGACACATTTATTGCAATCCTCAATATGCATTCTCTTAGCTAACATGCCATTTTGCTCTCTTGTTAAAATTTTACTAATTGTGATAAATATATTTACAAAGTCTTTATAGTTGAGAATTACGTGCTCAAAGACAACTTCAAAAGGATTTTGACTCTTAATATAGGAAATAGCATAACATAAGGTTTGTGCATTTCCAATGCCAAAAAAGTTATTAGTAGGAATATGCTCATCTAAACTAGAGGCTATCTAGAACTGAAAAAATAGACCTTTAATGAAAGGACTCAACCTATGACTGATTACATATTAAAACCAACTGATCAATACTTTATTCTTCTTTGCCCTAGTATGCCCTCTCCTTGTTGCTACCAGGGGGAGCCACAAAGTTGCATCCTCTCCAACTCTCATCCCTAGGTTATGGAGGTAATATCAACAACAACCTATATC
This sequence comes from Picea glauca, assembly GCA_000966675.3. Taxonomy (NCBI): domain Eukaryota; kingdom Viridiplantae; phylum Streptophyta; class Pinopsida; order Pinales; family Pinaceae; genus Picea; species Picea glauca. The sequence goes on along the minus strand of JZKD02S1776176.1, from coordinate 38,974 downwards.
ATCTTTGTTACAGTAACAAAAAATATGCTTAGTAAAATGTTTATTTTGTTACTTCCAGCTAAATGTTCCTTCAACAACAAATTCACCCTACCTCCAATCTACCATCACCCGTTAATTTCTACCTTTCCCTTAGAGTTGCTGGGTTGCATATTTTCAAGTGTATTTCAGCTGAGAGTTCCCCGTGGCACCGGGATTGCTATGAGTGAAATCATAAGTGGCTAGACCATGATAACTGAAAAAATTGTAAGGGATTGGTGTAGACCTCCCAAGAGAATACAGGTGCCTAATAAGCCTGGAATTACATTTCAACCCTGAGCTTCCCCAAATTAAACAAAAAATTCAAAATTTATGTCCTACCTGCTTGCATCTATCTTATAGATTCATAATTCCTCTAGTACAAGTGGTTTGTGTTGGAACAAAGGGGACAAACTTTACTAACCCTTTCCCTTTTCCATAACTATCGTGTTGTCTTTGGGATCGTTCTCTTGAACGCTCATCATGGAATTAAATCGCAGAGAACCATGGGCATATATGTAGGGGTCTTATGAGGAGAAGCAAGATTAGGCTCATGTTTAAATAATGGGGTTTTACCTTTCAAGGGAATGGCGTGAGATAAAATCTAACATTAAAAGTATACTTAAGTTCAAACAACTATTGTTATAATTAGGGGAAAAATAGAAGCAATAATGCCCTTTTAATTTTTTGTTCACTAGATCAACATATATGAGAAAGAAATATACAGATCTAAAATAAATTATGAGTATAAACAATTTTTTTGAGTGAAAAGACAAACCTCAAGCTTACCTCCTGATCTATGAAAGATTTACCTGACACATGTGTGAATGTTAACCTTTAAAATATGCTCAGAAATAGTTTTAGGGTCATGGATCAAACCTCTAGGATTTGATCTCTGTCATATGGACTTAGGGACAGTTTTTCCAAGGTATAGACCATCACAAGACAACTGCAGCAAGTACCCCACAAGAAGGGACAACAAGGTATTGGTCATAGCTGAGAAAACAATAGCAGGTACCCCACAAGAAGGGACATCAAGAACACCACAAAAGGGACAACAAGATCTCCACAAAAAGGAACAACAAGATCTCCACAAAAAGGGATAGCAAGATCTTCAAAAGAAGGGACAACAAGATCTCCACAAAAAGGGACAACAAGATCTTCAAAAGAAGGGACAACAAGATCTCCACAAAAAGGGACAACAAGATCTTCAAAATAAAAGATAGCAAGATCTCCACAAAAAGGGACATCAAGATCTTCAAAATAAGGGACATCAAGATCTCCACAAAAAGGGACAGCAAGATCTTCAAAAGAAGGGATAACAAGACCTCCACAAAAAGGGACAACAATATATTCAAAAGAAGGGACAACAAGATCTCCACAAAAGGGATAGCAAGATCTCCACAAAAAGGGACAAAAATATATTCAAAAGAAGGGACAACAAGATCTCCACAAAAAGGGACAGCAAGATCTTCAAAAGAAGAGACAACAAGATCTCCACAAAAGGGACAGTAAGATATTCAAAAGAAGGGACAACAACATCTCCACAAAAAGGGACAACAAGATATTCAAAAGAACTGACAACAAAAAGGGACAACAAGACGTTCAAAAGAAGATACAACAAGATCTCCACAAAAAGAGATAACAAGATCTTCAAAAGAAGGGACAACAATATCTCCACAAAAATGGACAACAAGATCTTCAAAAGAAGGGACAACAAGATCTCCACAAAAAGGGACAACAAGATCTTCAAAAGAAGGGACAACAAGATCTCCACAAAAAGGGACAACAAGATCTTCAAAAGAAGAGACAACAAGATCTCCACAAAAAGGGACAACAAGATCTTCAAAAGAAGGGACAACAAGATCTCCACAAAAAGGGACAACAAGATCTTCAAAAGAAGGGACAACAAGATCTCCACAAAAAGGGACAGCAAGATCTTCAAAAGAAGGGACAACAAGATCTCCACAAAAAGGGACAGTAAGATCTTCAAAAGAAGAGACAACAAGATCTCCACAAAAAGGGACAGCAAGATCTTCAAAAGAATGGACAACAAGATCTCCACAAAAAGGGGCAACAAGATATTTGTTGCACGAAACTCCTAGACTACTTATTGACATTATAAACATTTCAAGATCCACACCGATAAGCCATTCTGTTACTAAAAAATGGCAATTATAACATAATTAACATAGACATATGTCAAATAAAAATAGAATATAGAAGATAAATATAGCTATGTATATATCCATGGCTCCCAAGATACTGTTGTATGAAGTGTCCTTTAAGAGCCAAGAGTCATTGTTACTAAAAATCTGAATTGTGCAGATTTTTTATTTGCTGAAAATCTGATATATGTAGTTTCAATTGTAGTATTGAGTTTTGGTGGGTCAATTTTGACAGTTAAAGAAAACAGGTTTTGATTAATGTTACTCATTGTAAAGAGACATACAAATGATTTTATTCCCATTTAATTTGTACTTTTACATTCCCTATTGTTTTATTGTGTATACATATAAATTATTGAAAAATATCAAGTGTAGGTCATCCTAAAAAGGATAAAAAACAATGTTCAATAACTGATGCATTTGGTATTCCTCAATTCTCTAATCAACCATGCAACTCTGAAAATGAAATATATGATCATCCATTTGAAGGCCATGAATCAGATAGTGCAGAACTTCCTGAAGAGGAATCAATATCCAAGAGGCCCAAAAGAGCATTCAAGTCCAACTGGAAGCAAGGGCAATATCCAGGTTTGCATTTTCTTATTGTTTCAAGTTTGAAATAAGAAAAATACACTGTGATTTGTGTAATCTATGTTAATCTTTGGTTGAAATGTTGAGAAATTCCTTTGTGTAATCTATGTTAATATTTGGTTGAAAGGATAGAATTTCAACGATTACAAAACTAACACCAAAAATAAAATAGAGGAAAAAATATACCTTTCATGGACAATGTAGATTGTTTTACTCAAGCACATGAACCTTTTTGTAATCCATCCAATGGTTACAATGTTTGCCAAGTTTTTAAGGTTTGCTAAGAAGGATAATATAATGCAATGTGCAAATTTTCAACAAAGATCTAGCATACTTGTTCTCTTCTCCCCTTTCACCTCTCCCACAATTATCCTTTATGAGGAGATAAGAGACTAGAAAGTAGTTCTCCTTCAAGTGCCTTTTAGTTATGGCATGGAATTATAGTAAATAAGAGGTGAGCGTTTTGTCAAATAAAACAATAATAAGTATAGGTTATTTGTTGCCCACCACCTAGAAGTTTTAGTCACCTTATGTTTCATTTCTGCCTAAGAGTCATCGCATGAGTTTGGCTTTCATCAGTTCAATTCTTTTTTTTTTCCTTTTTTTTTTTGTCATTTTAACAACTCGGTTAGCTAAATTATTGATTGGAATGGTAATAATTTGTTTAACACTTTTTTTTATGAAGTGTGTACTTAATTTATTTTTGTCAATTGAAATGTAATTTTTTTTTTAACTTTTCATCGTGGAAGGGCAGCATGGATACATACTCTTCTCACTGAAATTAGGCCCCGCCCTTCAAATTTGATCACTGAATGGCATACAACATAGGGAATATGGTCACATCACGTCACGTTCAACCAATCAGAAATTATGTTATTGAAATTTGATAAATAAGAAAAAAAAATTATTTAAAAATAAAACTTATTAATATAAAAAAATTGTATGAAACTTAGAAGATGTTGGAAATATTTGGTGAATTAATAGAAGGTCGGAGCAAAATGCACGAATTAATCAACCAAAATGCACCAAGTAATTGGAGGTCAACTATGGTTGACCACCAAGCGAAAGCTAAAGTCCCTAGCCGAAGGCGGGGACTAATAAGAGTTCAAACTTAGGCTAAAACATAAATGGTATGAGTGTCTTCTTAAAACTTTGGGTTAAAACTTCACTTAAAAATGGTCCAAGCGCAAGAACTTAAAAAAAGGAAACTTTGGGTTAAAACTTCACTTAAAATGGTCTAAGAATATAAACTTTAGCTTTGATTTATGTGCAAGAACTTGAAAAAAAAACAAATTATATAGCCCTTGTTGCACTTTATGGTAGGGACAACTAAAATGATTCACACAATAGGGTTTCATTCCTCCTCTTGACATGTATAAATTTAAGTCCATCCAAAGAAACATTGCAAGAATGAAACTAGGTTTCAGATATTTCCCACATTCAAGCCAAGAAATATTTTCTTAACCTAAAAAATTACAAGCTACAACCAAGGCTATATGGTGCTCATACAAACCACAAGCCAAGTGTTTTCCAAGCAAGCCAGAGTGGTCATTTCTCCTAGAGCATTGATTGCATGTTTGAGCTTAACATCCATGATTTGCTCAGCCCTATTCAAGAACCCATGTGATCTACTCATGGGTATGTATAGTGCAAGTTATGATTACTATGAAAATTTTCAAATGATTGCAAAATTTATAAAAATGAAAATGGATTGTGTCCAATAAGGGTTTTACAAAGGATGATATAGTTAAAAAGGAATAGTGAGCCTACCTTACATTTATGAAGTAGAAAATTATGTAAAATGTTACTATTCCATTTAATTACTTGGAAAACATTTCATAACTATAATTGAAACAAGAGTTGCATTTACCAACATCAATGTGTTCACTACATTTGTTTTTCTTCAATAAATTCTAACTATAACCAGTGTATTCTTTAAACTATATACACCAGAATTTTTCATGTAAACTAATACAACCATGGGGTCACTTACGGTTGCCTCATTTTAGTTCAAAATATTGAAGGTTGAAGCTACTATAGAGTAAGTACTCCACAACTTTACTATGCACCCCCCGACCAAAATCATGAGGCATGCCACCTCTCATGGTGGAAATACTAAGAGTGGGAATGTTACCTCTACTCTTGGATAGGCATGCTCATTTATCTAACTTCCTTATTCCAAATATCATGCAAATATATTGTGCTCCTTTATCTCAAGATTAGGTAGGAAAGTCAAAGTACCTCTTCTCAACCCATCACAACAAACATGATGGCTCCTAGTCATGTCCCACACCCATATGTTGTCAACTCACCTTGTGTCATGCACATGCATGAACATACACAAATGAAGTAGATAAAAAATATAAGCAATATCATAATTAAAATCAAACACTTCATTTCCCAAGTTACCCTTTACGGGTCTTTCAGAGTCCCACCATGAAGTTTTCCTAGATACCAGTGAATATATGTTTCATCATTTAGATCATCAATTGTCTGCATCGCTAAGATTAATGAAGTCATATTGAAACACATGCATATTATATGTAATTAGAATATCCTCATAGGATATCTATGTTAGTTCTATCATTCTTCCATGAAATTCCCATATTATCTCATTACAATTATCCAACTATGTTCCCATAGCCTTCCAATATCCATAAATAATTAATTAGTGGCGAGAGCCTTCCAATATCCCTAAATTATTAATTAGGGGTTCTTCAATGGTCGATCAAGCTCTGTGACCTTTAACCCAAGTCAACATTAATCATCTACATCCATGAGTCCTATAGTCATTTATTATCATGATAATGTATAATTATCATCATCATATCTTCAAGCCACAAAATTCAATTATCGAGGCCACATTCCATAAAAATCACATATACAACCATAACATCATCATTCTATGCATTATAATTATTTCAACAAACATGAATATAGATAGTATCTTGTCATTAAATAACAATCACACATATCATGTATATTCTTCCATACACATATCCAAAACAATGCATAAAATTCATCAATTTTCAAGTCATAAATAAGGAAACTCATCAAACCCACCAACAAAAGACACATTGATCATACACAAAACAAATTTAAACAAAATGAAACATGACATTGACCAAGATCAATAATACTCATGACACATAAATTCAAGTGAAGATTTAAGAAGACAATGCTCAAAATTCTCTAAAAATACTTCATTAACTTTAAATAGCATGTCCACTGATAAAACTTGTATGAACATAAATTATATAAACCTATATGAAAATAAATTGTATAATAAAAAAACACACCATACCAACAAATATATTAAATCCAACAAAAATCAAAATAATTCCAATGTGTAGCTAACAACAACATGGAATGGATTGAATCTTAATCTTGATGATAATTTAAATCCATCCTAATTTAAACTAAAATTACATGAATTTAAGTCTTGATCATAAATTAAGTTCATTCTTATCCAAACTAGAGGTACATGAATTCAAAGACGGATGAGATAATTTAATCCAAGTTTGTGTCGAAGTAAGTAGTTCATAACAAAAAAATTAATATATTAATAAATTAAAGAAAAAACACGAAATACCCCACCCATGAATCTATATGAGAAAAACAAAAAAACCAACGAAAAGAAGTGCACGCAAACATAAATAGATGATGGTAAAGAATTATTTTAAAGGTAAAAAATCACCATTTTGCGAAAAGCTTTTTACATGCTTTATCAATTCTAAATCCAAATAAATATCCCTCCTCATATTTCTCCTCGGTGGCTTTAATTAGCTAAGCACTCATCACTAAATAGCAAATTTTGATTTAAATTAAAAAATATAATATATGGTTTATACATGTAAATGAATATATTTGTATTAGAAAATTGTTACAAGTGCACTTATTAACATGATAATAGATATAAGAGGTGATTGTTCTGCAAAACATTTTGAGAGTTACCCAAAATTTAACGTAGATTATTTATGAGAACAAAACATTCATTTGCAAAAGATTTTAAAAACTATTACAAGTATAGATTCTGACAAATATTCTTAATACTAAGCAAATTTTGAAAAACATTATACAATATTGCTAAATAAAAACATGATGATTGTAAGCTTCCTCCTGGTTCTCTACATTGGTCATGAAGTTGTGGTTTACATTTAACATTTTCACATCTCATGTTGTTGTTGTATCATTTTCTCGTATTTATCCTCCTTCACTATAGATTCACTTGAAAACATAGAAATTGAATTAGTTGAAGTATTGTTTCTTAACAATGCCACAACGAAGGGTTGGAGAGAAACACACACAGTTTGGAGGTCCTCAATTTGTTTCCTTTAATTATGCAGGGTGTTGTGGTAAAGCCCCCCCTGCAGATACGTGAAACCCCCTTTGGGTCAAGACCCTTCTTTGATCCAAGACAAAAGGATAACAAATGGTGCACTACTTTCCCCATATACCTATTTCAATAATTAGAATGAGAAGAGAAGGATGAATGACTTACCTTTCTACTTTGGTTGTCTTCATTGCTCGAGCCTTTCATATTGATGTCCAAGCTCCTAGGTGCAAGAAAAGTCTTGCAAGGAACAAAACGAAACCTCCTTCTTCCACACTATATTGTTAAGCAAAAACATATCTATCTATGATGAATTAAACAACAGTAGACATGCATATAGTGAAAACATAAGCATGAGAGGAATAAGTCGAGTTATGTATTAATGGAAACCAAATAACAATGAAACACTTATAATCTCAATCTCGACATTGCAACAACTCCTCCAAGCTCTCCTTTCCAACCCCTTTGGGTCTCACACAATCCTAAGTATGATGCTCTCAATTCTCCTCCTCTTCTCTTGAATGTCTCAAGATCAGAAGTATGATACTCTTAAATTATCTCTCTCTTTCACTCAAGCATGGTCTCCATTATATAGGCATTGAGGTATCACAACCATAGGATAGTTTTGAGGAGAGGATGTGGTCAAGTGAGGATTTGGCCGAACTAACAAAATTTTCTTGCCTTGAATAGAGTTAAGCTTGAACCAATCCTTTAACCAACTAAGATCTCTCGTAAAAAAACTCACAAATCAAGGCATGATGGTTACAACTATCTCATTATCCCCCCATAATTGTGCACAGGGAAATGAACAAGAGAATATCACTCCTTAGGACACTCTTGGGGAGTGATGATCAAGATTTTATCCCTCCTTGCATATGGGAAGGGGTGTGATGAAACTCAATCAAGGCCAAAATCTCAAGGAAAAAGATGGTATTTTGACCCCCAAATAATAGGTTTATTCTTCATCGTGTCTAGGGATTATGACATACATCTTCACATGGTGACAAAATTGCGACACTTAAGTTCGACACTTAAGTGTAACATTTGGTGGTGCAACACTTAGGTGTATAAAATTTGTGACATTTAATAGTTTGACACTTAGATGTGTAACAAAATCCCCCTAAAGTGTGAAGTCAGAAGGAACGTTGATAGATAAAACATTTTACAAAAATATGTATGTGAGGGTGTTGGAATAGGAGAGTTGGGCGGAAGTTACAAACAAACATCAAACAATATATACATATCATCATCGAGGTAGGCATGCCCATGCTCAAAATACATTTACTCAAAGCATGGTCATCGACCAATACAATGTGGATCCATGAAAGCACTAACTAAGGATATGACCACCAAGGATACAATGTGGATCCATATCTCCATGAATCAATCAGGTCGTAGCCACAAATAATACACAACGGAGCTACGATAGGAAAAAAAACATAGCCACGGACCAATACAAAGTGGATCTATGTGACAACATATATATCAATAAGATCTTCAACATGATCACTATACTAGAATATTCTAAGTACTCAAATAGTCACCATCGCAATCTGGGGGCCCTAGGAGTTCTTAGGGTCTTCATCCCAATCCCGAAATGGTACGATTCTAGCCATGTGAATATATGTGTTGGTGTCGAACATGGTAGAAACCACTTGATTATTGGTCATTGGTGTATACTGTTAACAAGTGCGAGGGAAACCACCAATGATGACTATGACTCCCAAGGTACTCTAGTACATTCCAGTGAATGTGAATAAATAAGATCAAGTTGAACATTCATGGAATCATTCGATCAGAGGTCAATGATGTAAACCTATTGTTGAAAGCAAGGAGACTTGTCATTGAGACATGTAGGTTCAAAGGTACTAACTGGTTTATAAGTCTAAATCCTAGATAATGTGTTGAAGTCAACATGGATAGACTCGTCAAAGGAGGGCCATGATGTTTCCCCATCATCGACACAAAACTGATGAAAGAAAGTGGTGTAATATGATAGATCAAATGAGTAAAAAATGACATGAGGATGAAAGTTGGTGATACCGTGGAGTGGTTGATTTGGCATGAAACTTCCCTTGAACATTCTGAGACACGACAGATGCCTTAGCAGCATTGATTCGACTTAGAAATAGACTAAAGAATAGTGCAACGATAACTGAGGCACTCTTCAAGTGAGTCGAAGGAGTATAATTACTCATAGGATTGGTATGACTTAGAGACAAGAAGATTACCCAACTGTAAGACAAGATGAAAACAAGTGTCATGTTCAAGGGCGACAACAAACAACTGTCATAATTCTTTCTGATAACTGACCCACTTCCCTCAAATTTTTCCCTCACCATGAATGGTGATTGCCTCTTTTGTTTTTAATGAGCTTGAGGACGATAACAAATGCTCGTTATATCTCATATTTGATGAATCCTTCATCACATGTTTAACAAACTTGAAGAAGGAGGGATTCGGTCCCATATGGGTCCTTCAATGTATAATTTTATGAACCCAAAGACGATAAACTCAGTGGTATTTTCACATTTAGAGAGTCTAAAAATATCTTAAAGAAGACTCCAAGGGTGTTATTTTTCATAAATTTAGTCTTCCAAGCCCGAAAAAGTGTAAAAACAATACGAGGGAGAACTCTTCTAGCCGAGGTTGACTAGAGTATTCAGTTTTCATAATTAGTCCATTTGATCCGAAAAATACTTAAACTTACACTGAATAAATGTCTTTTCAAATCCTTTTAATGAGTGTGAAAGGAAACAAACTCGCTTGGCAATCTTTTTATGTTTAGAGAGTCTGAAAAGAGCTTAAAAGAGACTCCAAATAGTTCATTTTTCGTATAGTTTTTAGGAGCCTGAAAAAGTGATAAAAGTATGTTCGATAATTTATTCTCATGTATTTATGATCAAGAGAAAGAACGAAGACTAAGTTCATGGTTACCTGTTTCATTTTTTATCGAGCTTGCAATAGAGAATGAAATTGTGGTCGATGTTTGTTTGATTTTTTAATGAGCTTGACACATAAAATGAACTACGCTCGATGTGTCTGCTTCATTTTTAAATGAGCTTGAAACAAAGAATGAAACTGACTCTAGGTTGGTTTCATTTTTTAACGAGCTTGAAACAAAGGATAAAAATGTGTTCGGAGTCGGTTTCATTTTTAAATGATCTTGAAATAGAGGATGAAATTGTGCTCGAGGTTGGTTTCATTTTTAAACGAGCTTAAAACAGAGAATGAAGTTGTGCTCAGATTGGTTTCATTTTTTAACGAGCTTAAAACAAAAAATGAACTATACTTGGAATGATACTCATTGACAGGTTTATTCCCAATGTTGTGTACATAGGTTGGTACTTTGAGTGATACCATTGACGGGTTTTTTTCCCAACATGATGTCCATAGGTTGGTATGTTTCCCCCAACGTGATTGGCATTTGTGAGCATCTTAAATCCATCATGATGTCCAAAGGTTAGAGACATTTATCCCAAGCTTTGTTTCATCCTCCGACTCTTGAGTCTTCCTCTACATCTGATTAGACTCTTGGCTAATAATAGGAACAAGTTCACCAAAAAAAAGAGGAAGAAAGATGATCAACTAACATAGGCGGAGAAAAAGAAGGTTCAGGTATGAGAAGTAGTGGAAGACTCGATTCAATTGGAGGGGGGTTTGTTTCATTTTTTAATGAGCTTGACACAAAAAATGAGTTATGCTAATGGGTATCTATTTCATTTGTTAACGAGCTTGACATGGAAAACGAACTATGCTCATATTATCTATTTCATTTTTTTAGTGAGCTTGACACAGAAAGTGAACTATGCTCATGGTTATCTGTTTCATTTTTAAAATAGCTTGACATAGAAAGTGAACTATGCTCATGGTTATCTATTTCATTTTTTAATAACTTTGACATAGAAAGCGAGTTATGCTCATGGTTATCTGTTTCATTTTTTAACAATCTTGACACAGAAAGAGAACTATGTTCATGGTTATCTATTTCATTTTCTAACGAGATTAACACAAAAAGTGAACTATTCTCATAGACTTTTACCATGGCTTCTAAGAATTCTTTATCGAATGGAGGAACAATGCTCTGGAAAGAATTTATGTCAAGAGACTAAATAGGGGTAATGGGGGAAAGATCAGACTCCAAAACCCCTACTGAAGATTTCTCCATGTCAACTACCGGATCTGAGTCTAAAGAAGTTGAGCATATAGTGAGAGGCTCTTGGTTATCACCAATTGAAGGCATGGGATATGATACCACATAATTAAGTTACGGCGGGGGAATACCACTTTCATATAAGGAACATTCAGGGAATTTGGATGGTCGACAGTCAGATCAGGCCTAATGAATGAAAGTTGGTTAATGGTCACAATGTTTCCATTATAAGGGAAATGCATCACTCGAAAGAGTGTGGACACGACAAGTTTCATACTATAAACATAGTCCCGCCCAATGAGTAAATTAAAGTCCAAGGGGACTTGGACTACCATAACATCGACGTGGAGAGTTTTCCCTCCTAAGGTGATGGACAACTGAGGAAGTATCCCTAAAGGTTCACTAGATATTCTTTTAAAATACAACAGATGATGGGTAACCAACACACGCTGAGGGGAACCCAAATCTTGCCAAGAAGTTGAGGATATAGTTCTAACAAAAGCATCTTCATCAACAATAGTGGATGTAACTTGATCTTATCGCAAACCTGCACCATGATTTAGAAATGTAGGCAGGAAGGAAGGAGAGGCTCCGCCAGACTATTCCAATCAAAGGAAATGACCTTAGTAATCATAGGGGGTTCCGTTGAAATGGGTGAAATTCCCCCTTGTCTGGAGGACTCTGAAGTGACAAGAAAAATCTAAGCAGTATCCACTTCACTCTCCAAGGGAAAAGTGGTATCGACCGATGATTGAATCAGATCAACCACTTCATCAACCAATGGTTGGTTGGGAGAGAACTCATGGGAAGCAGTTAGGTGTTGTGGCTGGAAAAAAAAATGTCTTCCAACAATTGTGAATCTTCATATATCTAAGGGCAAAGGTAAGTGAGGTGCATATCCCCGCATAACCGGAAAGGATACCCGACTTTACCCTTTTTTCCCCCAACCTTATGATCATTGGTTGATGGGTTTTCACCAACGTGACCCACAACGACTGGCAACATGGGTTGTCAAGAACTCATGGACCACACTTCCAAGACCTTAGGAATACCAGGGAAATTTTTAAAAAGGTGGTCACCCTTACAAAGCCTGAAAGGGAATTTTGGTTTGTGACCTATGTTGGTCATATTTTTAACATTATCAACACTCACCATAATGGTTGGTTGATTGTCCCCTTACTTATTTTTCTTCTTCTTATTCTTCATTTTCTTATTTTTCTTAGCCTCCTGATTACTAAATTCAATGATTTCACCAAATGAGGAAAAAGAAATGGAAGAAGACCCAATGGGTGAAGTAGAAAAAGGGTCAATAGGAGGTTGATGTTCTTGCGGTGGAGAGATTTCTTGGGGAGTAACAAGGCCATTCGAGACCAAAGGAGTGGAAAATAACTATATTGGTAACCCCATAGTGAAACTAAGAAGATTCAATGTAGAAATGTATGGAGGACCAACGTTTCCAAAAGAAGGAAAAGAATAAGGTTCCCCATGAAAAGGGGTCCCTTGGTTGGTAACCTTAGGAACTATCACCATCAATGTAGATTCAACCTAAGTCATATTAAATGTGAAAAAGAGCACACTATCAAATTCCCTACAAGATAAGAGCAAGCAAACAACTCCCTTATAACAGGGAAAAAGGAAGTAAGGATCTTCCGGAGACATGAGATGAGGTCGTCAATGAAGAAACGAGCAATCGTTACAATAACCTTCATGTAGCAATGCCCCAAGGTGCAAGTAACATCCCATAGGAAAACCAACTCATGGTTCGTTGAAGTTGTTATTGAATTTTTGTCGCAGGTACCACAAGGATTCCCCCTTACAGTCACATCTGTGGAATCCTAGGAGAGGTTACTATGTTTACCAATTCACAATGAACGACTGGGGGGTACAGTCGACATTCAAGACTAGTAAATGGGTATGGGAATGCCCTACACAAATCTGCGGCCCAAAAACTTAGAAGAAGTGGTGTTGTCCCGAGGACTTGGCACTCTTCAAAGCCCCAAACTTGCAATAGTCCCACTAGGTGAACATAGGAGGGGAAATCTCAACCGATCGCTTCACTCGACCTTGTATTTGACTCATGTGTAAGAGGATATTTCCCGACTAACATTAATGTCTACTACTTGATTTTACACTCTCTATTATTATATAGTTTTGTTCATATGGCCTTGAAGAGTTAACTCTCCACCCTACTATCAAAGCCCTAAAATCCTAGACTTCTTGGTTTCATATCAAAGAACAAAAAGTCTAATTGATTTTAGATTGTGTTCCTCATTCCTTTTAATGGTTGTTTGTTACTCAATAGAGCATATGAAGATGAAACGGATGGTGTTAATGACTCGACTTCAAAATCTTGCAGAAAGAATGAGATGCAAAGATCTTGTTTCGGTGAATTATATCCGAGGAAAGGAGAGGAGCTCTTTCACTTCTTAAAGCAAAGAAAGGCCCAAAACTCCACCTATAAAAATAGAATGCAAAACTTTTGTTTTCTTTTTTTCAAATTACATGAAAACTCAAAATAGACTCTTATTTTCTTTCGCTTTCAATTAGAATGTAAGGACTCAATGAGAATTGCAAAGAACCCAAAATCTAAAGAAGGTGAAGAAAACAAGAACTCAACTCAGCTGAAAGAATCCAAACACAAAGACACTTTCAACACTTGTTCAAACAAGAACCCAAACATGCAAATTAAAGGAAAACTAGTTTATAAAACCTCAAAATTCAAATAGCAAAGATAAAATATCAATGTAAAATTGCAAAAAGTACAAAAGAGCTTGAGAGTATACTCAAGGTATCAAAAGAGTTTTCCCAAGAGGAGAAAAACGAGAGACTCAAAAACAAGGCTTAATGCAACATAAGCAACCTCCAAATCAATGAAAATGATCCCAACAACAAACAAGTAAAACACTTAGAAGGCTTTGGAATCAAGGTAACATAAGTTTGAATACCTACAATTGATGAGGATCAAACCACAGATGATATGGACTGAACCAAAGGATAAATTTAACCTAGGGCAATTATGTGCATTTCATAATTTGAAGGAATTACAAACTAAAAAGAGGCAACAAAACATGTGATAATCATTGAACTTAAATCAACCAAAACCACAATCAAGCATTGAGGATTCTAATGTAAAGGTCTGAGAAAAAGAACTGACATAAATGAGGGAAAATAAGCTACAAATTCACTTAGAACAAGGACTATCACCCATGTAACCATGCAGTCAGGAAGATGATTAGGGTTTCATTTCTCCCCAATACCTTGACAGGGAGGGATAATCAGATTTCATCGCTTTGTACTCCCTTATAGGGGGGCGATGAAACCTGTAAAGTGGTGAAAAAACTCAAATTTTACCCAGATCTGAGATAGGGTCAGGTGTTTGGATCAAAGAGCTTCCCAATGATGATGTGGGAAGGGGAGAGATAAAAAAAAGAAGCATAAAAATAAAAAAATATCAAGTAACAAGTAAGACTCAAAAGGCTAGAAAAACACGAAGGAAAGGCTAAAGAGAACTTTCCCCAGTGGAGTCATCAATTTTCTATTGTGGTAAAGTTCCCCTTACGGACAGGTGAAACCCCCCTTGGATAAAGACCCCTCTTTGATCCAAGACAGAAGGAAAACAAATGGTGTACTACTTTCCCCCTAGACCTGTTTCAACAATTAGAATGAGAAGAGAAGGATGGATGACTTATCTTTCTACGTCAGTTATCCTCATTGCTATAGCCTTTGATCTTGATGTCCAAGCGCCTAGGTGCAAGAAAAGTCCTGCAAGGGACAAAACAAAACCTTCTTCTTCCACACTATATTTTTAAGCCTAAGAAGATCTATCTATGATGAATTAAACAACAATATGCGTGCATATAGTGAACACTTAGGCATGAGAGGAATAGGCCAAATTATGTATTAATGGAAAGAAAATAACAGTGAAGCACTTACAATCTTAATCTTGACGTTGCAACAACACCTCCAAGCTCTCATTTCCATCCCCTTTGGGTCTCACACAGTCATAAGTATGTTGCTCTCAATTCTCCTCCTCTTCTCTTGAATGTCTCAAGATCAAAAGCATTATACTCTGAAATTATCTCTCTTCCACTCAAGCATGGCATCCATTATATAAGCATGACAACCATAGGATAGTTTTGAGGAGAGGATGTGGTCAACTAAGGATTTGGTTGAACTAACAAAATTGCCTTTCCTTGAATAGAGTTAAGCTCGAACCAATACCTTAACCCACTGAGATCTCTCAGAAACAACCTCACAAATCAAGGAATGATGGTTGCAACTACTTCATCGCCCCCCCATAATTGTGCATAGGGAAATGAACAAAGGATTATCGCTCCCTATGACACTCTTGGGGAGAGATGATCAAGGTTTTATCCCTCCTTGTATATGGGCAGGAGGGTGATGAAGCTCAAACAAGACCAAAATCTCAAGGAAAAATATGATATCTTGACCTCCAACTAATAAGTTTCTTCTTCATCATGTCCAAGGATTGTGGCATACATCTTCTCATGGTGACGAAATTGTGACACTTAAGTTCGACACTTAGGTGCAGAATTTGGTGGTATGACACTTAGGTGTATAACAGTTGTGACACTTAAGTGTGTAACACAAGGGGTTTCCATTATGAGTGCAACTTCATAATTTCTAGTCTCTTCCTTCGAGTGCATTCTGCCAATTATTGAAAAGATTGAGTTCATATTGTCAATGATATAGTCCCCTTATCTTCTTAAATCTCTGTGGATTTCAATAGTTTCACACAATGGACATATCGTAGAATTCCTAGGATGATCCATTTTGATATCTCTACATAACCCCTTAACATACCCTTTATCTCCATTCATAATGCTCATACTAACAAGCATTATTTCACAAAGCAACATTCCCTCAAAAATGTAGAAGGGGGATGAAATGCTAACCTTTAGTAAATTTGCACTAATAGTAGTAGGAGGATTCTAGAGAAACAAACATTCTCACCATAGAAACCATGAAATACAACTCGGAGAAGCCATGCAAACCAACAATTGAAGAGTGTGAACCTTGCTAACCAATGTGACCTAGACCGCACGAACCTAAGCTACCAAGCAATAAAAAATCAAAGCCCGACAACTCAAATCCAGAGGCAAAGCCACCAAATCCTCGTGAACCAAAGCCAAGAAATCATAAATCCAACAAATTACTAGAGTTGGAATCCAACAAAGATAAACTAGAAGAGAAAAATTCCAATTCAAAGCCCCAATCCAAACCAGATCGAAACAAAACCATAAATCATAGACTAAAAAAGCACCACAAATCCTCAAACAACAAACCTATGTTGAGAGTCATTATCCCACCTACAAGAAAATTAAACCTCTATATCAATTGATGTGTCTAATCCTGCATTAACCTTCGAGTGTACAAAGGTACCACGGATTGAATTCTCCTTGGTTGTTGTGTATGGCAATTAACCACCCCATTCGTGTTGACATGCCATTTTTTTTCATCATGCAAGAGAACTTCATTACTATGGATTAATACTGAGGGGATGGAGAAAAATACCTCACCACTTTTTAATCTCAAATTCCCACATTCCAAAAGGGAAACCTTGTTGGCTAGATAATATGCTTGGTAGTTGAGCGACCTAAAGAGATGTGAAAAAACTCAACACTTTCAAGCTAGACAACTTCCTTTCGGATTCACTTGATAGTCTTTATTAAGTTTTTATCAATGAAGATGAGGCTTTTAACATCAACTTAATGATTAGAGCCAATTCCCCTGTAACCTGAGTTTTTTGATATATTTCTCATCAATAATCCTCAACCCGTAAAACAATACTAATACCTCTACTTGGTTATTTACATTCCTACCCAATCTTCACTCAAAAGTGTTTTATGTGTTTTATTTGACATCCAAAATTATCCCACCACATATACCACCCCTTACACTTTATATTACACAATGAAAATATTTAAATTTAAAAAAATAAAATATGTACATCTTTTTATTATTCATATAAACTTTATTAAAGAAATAAATCTACTTTATTGATAATTTATAAATAATAAAAAAATATTATCCCCAATTATAATATATATTAAAATTATTAATAATTTAATAATAAAACTTTATCCTCCCCTAATATTTTAAATTAAAAATAATATTAATGATTATCCCAAAAATATCAAAACCAACATAAAGATTAAGCCATAACCTAAAAGTCACCAAATTCTCATATATACCAATATTAAATTTCCAATTTTGTTAAAAAATTAAAATACCACGATAATTGACTTGGAAAAAACTAAACATGTGTCAAGTGACCATGAAAATCATAAAGAATTAACATGCCACAAATGAATATTAGCATGTAAATGAAAATTAGCATCTCAAGGATCGAGAATTAAATTTAAATGTCATAAATGAAAATTAACATCTCAAGGATCGAGAATTAAATTTTAACATGTCACAATTTGAAATTAAAATGGATGAAAATTAATTTTAAATGAAAAAATAATTTTTTATTTAAATAAAAAATAAAAAAAAATTTCATAATCATTTATCAAAACACTAATTTCTTTCTTTTCAACTAGTCACTCAAAGAATTAATAATTTTTTCATCTTAATTATTTATCTAAAAAATCAATATTTATTTTCTCCAATCATTTACCTCATAATCACACTACATTTCCAAAAATAAATATTTTTTCATCTTAATTATTTATCTAAAAAATCAATATTTATTTTCTCCAATCATTTACCTCATAATCACACTACATTTCCAAAAATAAATTAACATGCCTTCTCTAAACAATCATGCCATCTTTAAATTTATTCTCATAATTTATTAAAAAAAGTTACAAATAAAATTTAAACTTAAATAAAAATGAATAAATTTCTCTTCTCACACCATTCACCCACCTTCCTACTCCATCCTTATAATTGATTTTTAAAAATTACCTAAAAATTTAACATTATTTCCTTTTTCCAAGGGAATCTCAAAAAAATAGCATTTATTCTCTCTAACCATTCACTCCACCCTCAAAATGTATTCACAAAACATGTTACATTAAAGTTTAAATTAAAGCAACGGGATTGTAGTTGAACTTTGAAAAAATATTTTGTTTGTAATATGAAAGGGAAACAAATAACTAAATTAAAGCACTCACTCTGTAATTGGGATTGAGGTTAATCAATGCAAGGTGATATAAAGAATATTTATTATTGAAAATTAAAAATTGATTGCAAATTCACTTGAAAACATAGCAATTCTTGTGTTTATCCTCCTTCACTGCAAATTCACTTGAAAACATAGCAATTAAATTAGTTGAAGTATTGTTTCTTAATAGTCCCACAACGGAGGGTTGGAGAGAAACACACACAGTTTGAAGGTCCTCAAATTGTTTCCTTTAATTATGCAGGGTGTTGTGGTAAAGTCCCCCCTGCAAATACGTGAAACCCCCCTTGGGTCAAGACCCTTCTTTGATCCAAGACAAAAGGATAACAAATGGTGCACTACTTCCCCCCCTTTACCTATTTCAACAATTAGAATGAGAAGAGAAAGATGAATGACTTACCTTTCTACTTTGGTTGTCTTCACTGCTCGAGCCTTTGATATTGATGTCCAAGCTCCTAGGTGCAAGAAAAGTATTGCAAGGAACACAACAAAACCTCCTTCTTCCACACTATATTGTTAAGCAAAAACATATCTATCTATGATGAATTAAACAACAGTAGACATGCATATAGTGAAAACATAGGCATGAGAGGAATAAGTCGAGTTATGTATTAATGGAAACCAAATAACAATGAAACACTTACAATCTCAATCTCGACATTGCAACAACTCCTCCAAGCTCTCCTTTCCAACCCCTTTGGGTCTCACACAATCATAAGTATGATGCTCTCAATTCTACTCCTCTTCTCTTGAATGTCTCAAGATCAGAAGTATGATACTCTTAAATTATCTCTCTCTTTCACTCAAGCATGGTCTCCATTATATAGGCATTGAGGTATCACAACCATACGATAGTTTTGAGGAGAGGATGTGGTCAAGTGAGGATTTGGCTGAACTAACAAAATTTTCTTGCCTTGAATAGAGTTAATCTTGAACCAATCCTTTAACCAACTAAGATCTCTCGGAAAAAAACTCACAAATCAAGGCATGATGGTTACAACTATCTCATTATCCCCCCATAATTGTGCACAGGGAAATGAACAAGAGAATATCACTCCTTAGGACACTCTTGGGGAGTGATTATCAAGATTTTATCCCTCCTTGCATATGGGAAGGGGTGTGATGAAGCTCAATCAAGGACAAAATCTCAAGGAAAAAGATGGTATTTTGACCTCCAAATAATAGGTTTATTCTTCATCGTGTCTAGGGATTACGACATACATCTTCGCATGGTGACGAAATTGTGACACTTAAGTTCGACACTTAAGTGCAACATTTGTTTGTGCAGCACTT
>JZKD02S1776165.1:43215-54038 GCA_000966675.3 Picea glauca | reverse complement strand
TTTATAAGGGTCTATGGTTCTTGAAATTTTTACATTATTACAATCGTCGAGGCTTAATATAGGCCAATAGTTCACACTATTCCTGTGCAATACAAATCTGCTAAGTTTCCTTGTTTTGACTGCGCATCGGCAGTTCCCCATTTAGGTAAGTTCGAGGTAAAGTAGGACTGTTCAAGGTCCCGCAAATGTCTTTTGCATTTTATTTAGTATGGTTTACTTAATTATTGAATCTCACCAGTTTCAAGCCTTCCAGAGAAGCTTCCCTCGACCTTTTCATTGGTTTCAGGTGTCTATTCTACCCGAAACTTCATTAACATCATTGCCCAAATAAAATTTACGTTATGACTTCTCTTTTCCGTGCTCAATAGTTTGGATACCATACTGTATCATGTATCAGTTCCATTTAGTCAAACTCAACGCGTATCTCCTACAGGTTAAGCGTGGTTGGAGTTAACACTCCTGGTTTCGGCCCTTAGGCCCCAGATTTTGAACTAAGACGCTCTGATACCATATGTAATGCCCCTATATTTTACTAAGGGTCATTAAGTTTCCTAAACATTTTAAGAAAGTAAACTGAAACAAAACTTCATAACATAATATTGACTTTTATAACAGCAACTTCAGTAACTAGATTTATCAATAAATACTAAATGATGTACAGTATAAAATAAATACATAACTTAACAAGTACCTGGATCTGATGCTAAATTCGGTTGCCTCTTTGCTTTGCTGTTGCCTTTCTGCTCCCTGCTACACAGATCAACCCTGCCACAAATAGGAAAATAATTGCCCAAAACTATTTTCCTCCCTGCCAACTAGGAAAACCACCTAGCTCCAGGATATCTATGGATATCCTGGCCCTCCGTGCCCAAAACCTCCAGCAACTTGGTGCCTCCCCTGATCAAAAGCCAAAGTCCAAAACACTCTGTTCCTTGCTCACAGCAAGCCAACAGTCCACAAAGAATACAATAGGCTCACAGCCAATACCACCGTGCACAACAAATACCACAGTGCATAGAAATTCTGCTCACTGCACAATGCAATGGCTCTCGTCCAATACAATTGGCTCAATAATACAGTCTGCAGCATCCATCCCCTCCGAATGGTGCGCCCATCCCCCTCTTCCCGTCCCTTATTCCTCCCTGCCGACTAACGCAATTAATCCACACCCCCCTCCCATCCTCCGTCCTACGTCCCCCCTTTAATATTTTATCGTCTCAGGATTTCTGGGCTATCCCGCTCTGCATACGCCACCCCCTGGGCATACGCAACTCGTATTATATCTTTTATTCTTTATCTCTTAAATTTATGTCATATTTCATTAAATGTGATCAACAGTTAATTTATTAGTTTGTTAACTGCAATTATCCCTTAATTAAATCTTACTTAATAATCTTTATCCATTTATCGATTTAGGGTCGTTACAATTAGGATGATGTTGGATATGATGCAATCTATTTTGGGTAAATGATAATATTATGAATGGGTGTCGAAATTGAATTATGGGATATTATAATATCTAATTCTAACTGGAAAACTTTGATGTTAAATTATTGGTACAAGGATACCAAATTGAAATGAGGATAGTATGCAATTACCTGATGATAATGCATAGAAATGTATGAGTTTGTGTTGCAGACTAATCTACAGGTTATGGGCTATGAAATAGCCAAGGGATAAAGATGATGAAAGTGGATATCATGACCACTAGCCAAGAAACATTATGGTATGAATATTGTATGTGACATTATATTGGTTTGGATGCATTTCTATGATATGTGGACCAGTGCATGATTTCAGGTGATGACACTGCCCAAAACCGAATAAATGATGACAAAACCCCCAACAACATGGTGCCACTGTATATTCCATTGTAGGGTGTGGACCCTAGTTATGATTAGGAGTGGTGGAGGCATTTCCCACCATATATCCTCTGAAACCTGAAGTCATGGGAGGATGGTGTTAGTTCATGCTTCCCAAGACATGTGATGATGACTGTCAGATGCCTGCTAGGGAAGCTTGGTCGAGATAGCGAAACTTTCGCTTACGGGTTCTATTTTGAGTTAGGTCAATATAGTTGACGCTCCAAGATAGTCTAGCAGAGGAAGGATAGGAATGGAGATGGAAATAGGTTAGGGAGGAAGGATGAGTAGTAATAGTTGAGAAGGTATGGATATTTGTCTTGTGGTGGAATTTAATGTTTTCCCTTCAAAAAAAAAAAATGCGTATATATGAATATTCATAATTACGTAACTAAACCACAGTTGTCTAAATAAAATTGTTGAACTAGATAATAGTAATTAAAGGATTTCTCAAACAATTGATTAGTTTGTTGTCTTTTATAAAAGACTAGTCTTACAGACTGGATTGGATGCATACATAAATTACGAAAGGATGATAGTTTTGATTATTAGTACATGCACGAGACTTGTATGTACTAGCTACACATGCATTTCATGTACATATACACTAGTATGTATGAGTTTTCTTAAATTACTTACTGATAATGTTAGTTAATTGTTATGAATGTGTGAACCATGTTTCTTTTCCTTTGTACCATAAGATACCTTAACTTCGGGACGAAGTTTCCTGAAGGGTGGGTGTATGTAACAACCCTAGTTGAAAATATGCTTATGGATTATTAAGAAAAATTAATTAGGTGATTAATTGTCCTAACATGTTTTTAACTAAACAAAGATTGGCATAATAATATTAATTAATTAATTGTTATAATTTTGATTAATTAATTAATTAAATTAATTACCTATACATTGAATCAACAGGGTAATACATTTAAGAGGGTTAATAAATTTAATTGTTTAATTAAAGGATTACATATATGGAGGGGATAAGAAGCATTAAATGTAAGGATAAGAAATATTAATAATCGGATAAGACAATAAATGTATGGATAAGGAAAGGAAGGAGGGGGGAGGGTCGATGAAGGAAGGATAAGAAAGGAGGAGGCTTACAAAAGGCAGGGGATTATTTTTCGGGGTTCTCTTGGTTTGTCTAGTGGAGAGTTTGAGTTTTGTAGTTGGGAAGGATCAGTACAGGGGGCACCAGTTTGCTGGGGGTTTTGGGCACGGGGGCCAGGATATCCATATGGTATCCTGGAGCTAGGAAGTTGTCCTAGTTGGCAGGGAGGAAACACGGTTTGGGAAAAGGTGGTCAGTGGCATCAAGCTGGGCAAGGAAACAATAGGAAGGTCAACAAGACAAGCGGAAGCAGCAGGAAGGTCAACAAGACAGGTGGAAGGTTAGCATCAGACCAAAGTATCTTAATTTACATATTTGTTTTATGCAATTTAAGGAATATGAATGGTTATAAGGTTGTTCGTAAGCTATTATGTTCAGTTCAATAAATTTTGGTTATATGCTAATTATGAAATAAAATAAATGTTAGGTTAGCACTCCTTAAATCAAATTCTTTTAGGTTTTATAAGGCTTTGTGGAGCCGAACCCTACAAAGAATATTATTGACTTCCCTTTCTATCACTCGTAGGAGGATAGGATTTATCTGTCTAAGTTTTTCTTGAAAGGTTTGATACCATGTTTCAAAGGAATCTCGTGTTCAATAACAGAGGTATCGTAAGTTTTTAGGTCATCATAGGACAATGCAAAAACGTCTTTATACTATCTAAGAAACTTGGTGTACTTATCCTTCATTTGGGATGGAAGGTATTTAGATATCTTGACCAGTTTAGGATCTTCTTTAGTTCCTATATTACAGTCTTCAACCTCTTCGGGATGAGGTCATAAGGTAGACCTTAAGGGTATGTCATCTTGGTCAAACAATCTCTCTAAGGGGATCATACCTCTGGGGATCTGATTGTTCTTAAGCATGAGCATGCAATGGTTTGCAATCTTATCCTATAATGTTTTTGGGTCTTCACCTTCTTGCATAATCCAAGTGGGATCATTTTGGTTTTTCTGATTTATGTGAGTTTTAGAAAACTCATCAATCATCTCCAAGAGATGTTTAATTTGTTCATCATCTTTGAACACTCGCCAGTGTTGAACGTTGTTCGATATCGAGGGTCTATGTCTCATCTTGATGTGATATTTTAGTTTTAGGATAGTAGTTGGTATAAAGGTCGCAACAACTTTGGCTAGAGAATCGGCCTATTGATTTTCCATTCTAGGAATGGAGTGAATGTTAAAGGATGAGAAGAAATTCTATATCAAATCCTAGGCACAATTTCTATATGACCTCATCCTTGGATGCTTGGCTTGATATTTTTGTTTTATTTGTTTCAAAATGAGCTCTACGTCATCATAAACTATCAGATATTCGATTTTTAACTTTCTGGCAGCTTCTAATACTAAGACTAGAGCTTCATATTCATAGACATTATTCATATAATCAATCTCTCACTGTAATATATATGAGAATGGAATAACGTACTCATATCCTGGTGCTACAAATAACACTCCAGCCCCTGATCCTTCGCATGACGAAGTGCCATCAAAAAACATTTTCCACATTCCTTCTCTACTACTTACATTTATCTTTGTTTTTTCTACTTTTTTATTTTCATCTTCTGTACATTCTTTGAAATCGTCATCTATCGACAATATACAATTCCCTAAGTCCTAATCAGAAACATAGTCTGGATAATTATTTCGATTTTGAGGGTCACTTACCGTATACGCCAAACCAGTTTCTCTGTACAGTCATGTGAATTGTCCATCGAAAATTGGGATCGTAGCATAAGTCATGTCTAGCTTAACTAATCCTCCTAATTTGACCCCCCAAGACCTACATAGAAGCATATCATTCTTGGCAGGGATGTTAGCAACGACCACATCCATAAGGATACTTTTCACAGGTATTTGAGCAAGATTTACTACCAGATCCTTGATCATGCAAAGACACTTAACTTTTCTGGAATCAAACAAGTATAAGTATTGATAGGGTCTAGTAATTTTGAGGCCCAATTTATCCATGATAATCTTAGGCATTAAATTATGAGGGGCCCTAGAATCCAACATACAATTGTGGAGTAAGTGTTCATACATAGTTAGTGTAATATAAAACAAAGCAATAGAATCCTTAGTGTTTTCGATGTGTGGACCGCACATGATCATAGGTCTTTCATCCTACAGATTAATAACATCTGCATGACATTCAACATCAGAAAAATTTATCACTTTATCACTTTTCTTTTTATAGATCAGATTTTTTTTCAGGATCAACTAGAGGCATGGGAATTTTAATTTTATTCAGTTCCTTTTCCAAATTGAAATCCCCAATTCTTTTTTCGATTTCTATGGTTGAAATATTTGTTTTTGTATTCTCAATTTTTTTAGTTTGTGTTGTTCTTGCTTCAGTTAGTTTTGTTCGTGCATGTTGTCTTTCAGTTGGAGTTTTAGTACTTACTGCCTCATTCATTTTACTTCATGAAAAAATATTTTTCAGTGGAACATTTGAAGAATTTTTCTCTCTGGGCCTTAGGTCATACTTTTGTTGGAGTTCGACCATTATTGAGTCGGAGAGTCCTTGATAGGAAGAGTCTCCCAGATTATTCATGTTTTCCTCATTACTAAACATGGATTATAGATCTTCTCATAATCTTGTCTAGTTAAATGTGGCTCAAGATCATTGTTGATAAGGTTGTTCAGGTCTTCTTCTAACTCCTCATAATTTTTCATATCATCCCTCTACATAAAATTTTCAGTTTTAAACGGGGCTTGGATCTTTTGATCTTCACTTTTTATTTGTTTCTATTGCATCTAGGGGTTATGGTTTCTCTTGAACTGATTCCTAATGTAAGTATCAGGTTTGGATTGATATAATTCCATCCTAGATATATTGTTTGATAAATATTTGATTATCTTGGCCATCTCATCCATCTTTTCTTTTGCAGACTTCCCAGATCAAGAGGATCCTACTTGTTCTTTGAAATGCCTAGGTTCTTTGGTTCCCATTTCAACCTTAGTTTTTAATTTCCCATATGCTATCATATTGGATTCAATTTCTGTGGCATCATCTTGCATTCCTTCTAGAGTGGTAGATCTTCTTTCTCTTAGGAGGAGAGAAAATTCAAGTTCAAAGGCCCCTACAAAAGTTACCTTTGCAGTGGTTGAGAACGTTTGAATTCAGCTGGGATTTAATTATACAATTTGTTGAACCTCTAAGTAAATTCCATAACTGATTCAAAATTCTTTTTTCTTAAAGCCCCGAATTTAGTCAAATAATAGAGATGGTACTTATTCTCTCCCCAATGTCTTAGGAAAGAATTTTCTAGATCATCATATGACCATATGGAACCTACCGGGAGTCCTCGAAACCAGGTTCTCACTTTTCCTTCAAAGGTTTTCACTAACACTCTTGAGTAAACATCTTCGTGTTTAATGCCAAGGATATCAACAAACTGATAAAAAAAGGCTATGTGTTTGGTTGTGGTTAAATCTCCTTCTCCCATGAATTTTGGTAGTTTTTTCATATAATTTTCAGGCAAATCATGAAGGATGTCAGGGGGGACCAAGGGAGCGTACCTAGAAATTACTTTGGAAAATATTCTTGGAGGGGAATCCTATACTTGACCTTGTCCACCTGCTCCTCCACCTCCGATGGCACCAACACCAGCCATTGGATGTTTACGAGACAAAATTTGGGAGGATAAAAGGGGGTTTTCAAAAACTTCGAGGGACTGAAGTGGTGACCTTTCTACTATTTCAGGATGTGGCAATGGGAGTGCTAGAAAAAGGTCATTAGGAGAGGGAAAATATAAAAGAGGAAGAAAAGGGAAATGTGGACTGAATTCCTCAGACTTACAAGATATATATATTGGAGAACCAATAGGGGGCGAATCAGGGTATAAAATATATTCTTCAAAGTCTCAGGAAACTGAARCGTTTTCTGCGGGTGAGGATAGAACCAACATGGTATTAATGCCAATAGRTATCGAATGGGATCTTTTATTCTCTTTAGTAAAAGTATCTATCAAGTTGATCTCAACCTTTATCTCGAGGACCTTTACCTTTGTAGCTTCGAGTTTAGACTTAGGTTCWCTAATTGATGCCTYTGTAGAGGGTACTTGTTTAAAACTCTCTTTAGGGGTTACTTATTCAATTGGAACCTTAGCATTAACTTGTGTAACTTTAGGTTGATATATTTTACCTACTGATGGAGTAGTAGACYTGAGGTATCCCTTTGKTTTTAACAACTTTTYAGGCTTTGACACTGTTGTGGTCTGCTTATCGTCCTGATTTTTTCTGGTATTCTTTCTACCGAATACCAATTTTATCTATGGTGGAGTCGCCAACTGAAAAATAATCCTTACTTATGTATTCAATCTTTGTTCACCATCAAAGATAGAAATTTACCTTGTCATTTTCCCAAGGAAAATAAATTCGTTTCTTCCTCCCTAGCAACGATGCCAAAAAAATGTTGTTTCTGAGATTAACCTTAAGCCTCAAAGAGTAATTTCAAGTATCAAGAATTTTTAAAGAGAATGTTTTAAAAGAGTACTTTTTCTACCTTTAGTTATATAAGAAATGATCCTTAAATGAAATTAATAATAGGACAATACAAAGATTGTATTTAGTTGTCTGAGTCTCAATTATAATATCAAATGGTGTGAGGGAAGCTTACAAAACTGTTAAAAAAAGAAAGGCATCAATTGTTGAAGAGTCTCACCTTGTTGTAGTAGAATAAAAGTAGAGCATGCACCTTTGAAAAGGATGTGAAATGCAGTAATTCAAATAGCGTGCAGTTATTGATTTACTTATAGTAAATATAGAGGAAAAACTGCTTACTTAATGAATTATTGATATAAAGTGATTAAAGTAGTTGTGATACTAAATTTCAATCAATTGGTTATCAAGGAATTGCATAAGAAAATTTGAATAAATGGAAATACAGAATAAGAACATAACTCAAACTGAACAGAATTTGGAATCCATGTCTACACCTGTATTAATACTCAAAAAGGAGATTTTCTTCTATTTCATCTGGAAAGAAGCATCCTGGAATAGATATTGAATCTATTTATTTATACAAAATCTGTCACAACTCCAAACAGTTGGAATTCATACAATATCTCCTAAAAATAGAATTTAATTCGAACAGAACGATAGATGACAAATATTGTTTGAGTTAGCACTTTAATATGTCTCTTCATCTACTCGCAGACATGCTTGTTCTCCTTTGTTATTTGAATTGGGAACACATGTCCATTGAGGCCACCATAAACATTTGTTTATTTTCCTCATCATTTGATTCCATTTTTAACACTTCTTTGGATTCATTTACTGGAAAAAAATATCAATTGAAAATATGGGGAGAGTGATAATGCGACAGGTAGCTCAGTTCTGGCTCATTAAGTGATGGATAATAGTTGCGATAAAGACTAATTGCTCATGAATAAGATGACGTGGAAATAAGTGTAGGTGGTGAGGTAAATGGGGTAATTGACGTGGAATGTGTGATAGGCTAGAGGGTGAATTGGGTATGTGACGTGGAAGACATTTGTTTCTCTGATGTCCCTTTTGAAGTAAACCAATTTTCATCCTGCAATGTACCTTGTCATGCCATGTAACCCCGAGAGAAAAATGTTCTTTAAATTGCGGGACCACCTCTCGAAATTAAACCCCGTGCAACTCCGCACCCCGCAATCACACTCGGTCATTGATCTAGGTGAAATAAATATAAGTCCTTAGACCTCACAAAGTGAAATAAGCGCTCAAAAGTTAAGCTGAGGTCACAACTCTTGTTCATATGTAGAGAATATAGAGCGCATTTCATGCAAGGAGGAGGCAAGCAATGTCAAGTAAAGAAATCCCGAAGACCCGAAGCCTGGATTTCATTTGGAACGTTGATCAAAGTGGACACGTGTCGACAGATATGACACTCCAAAAGGTTTGTGGTGTTATGTATTTTAGAATTCCCAAAGCCCAAAGTTCCGAAGTAAATCTATGTCATTGAAATCAAAAGGACACGCAATGCCAAATCTCTCAATTCGAGGATAACCACTTCATAAGAAAGATAAATGTTTGAAGCAAGAATTCCCAAAGTCACAAAGACCGTAGTTCCAAATTAAATATCCTTCATTGAAATCAAAATGACACACGGCACTATATCTCTCACTTCGGGGATAACCACTTTGGAAGAAAGATGAATGTGTGAAGCAAGAATTCCCAAAGTCTGGAACCCCGGAGTTCTGAAGTAAATATCCATTGTTGAAATAAAAAGGATAGGTGGCACCAGATCTCTGACTTTGGGGATAACCACTTCGAAATAAAGTTGAATGTGTGAAGTGAGAATTCCCGAAGTCCCAAAGCCTGAAGTTACAAAGTAAATCCTCATCATTGAAATCAAAAGGAAACGTGGCAAGAGATCCTCCACTTCAAGGATTTAGCACTCTAGAGAGTTTGTTCTTCCTTTTCTATCTATTTATCCCCTTCCCTGCTATATTTAGTCATTTTCTTAGTTTATCCAGCTTCTGAACCGATTTATCATTCCACTAGATTCCGAGATCAAGCTTCCCTGCAACTTTTTGTGGCGCAAAAAATTAACTTTCTTGTAACAAGAGAAATCTGTAAGCTCTTCACTGAATAAAAAAACTGTTGATCGCAATTCAAATCGTTAACTTTATCCATTCATACATATAAACATTAATACTTCGGTTTTCATGAGTGTTGGACACAATTAGGGTATAAAACTATCGAAGGTCAAATTCACAAAGAAGTTAATCTCTTATTACTCAATTTTATGTTTTATTTTATCGTGCTTTAAACCTTGAATTATCCTTAAGTACTTCGACGTTTCGACATTCTAGATTTTCATTCTTTAGACTTGCTAGAATACCTGAAGCATGAAGCTGTTAAGCGAATGTTAGAGACTTCCTTTAAAACTCAAGAAACTTCTACAGTTTGGAGATCATTAAGACCATTCTATAACATTAGTGTAGTTAATCGACGGAGGATATCATAAGCACCTTTTCAAAAGAGATGGATTTATCTTTAAATTTAAAAGGATAATCTCTAAGCTTCTCTTTCTTTTTTGGGTGAAAATTTTAATTCTAAGAGGAAAAAAATTAAACATGTTCCAACAATCTCCTTAGTTATCCCTAGACTAGTGGACAATAGTGCCCAAGATAGTTAGGCATGGAAATCAACTATCAAGATTTAATCTTGATTGTGATCCAACGATAACTACATTTCGATGAAACTAGGGCTCTATGTAATGAAGAAATTGACAGTCTTAGTCATTTTTTGAACAGATTCTCAGATTGATCATTCCATAAGGAATATTGACATAAGAAAGAATGAAACTTAATTAATGTAAAGTGGACTTGAAGTCAAGTCAAGTTAATTTCATAACAGTCTGTTATTAATAAAGAGGCACATTGATTCATTGAAGAGACCAAATGGTTCAGTAATGCACACTGTTTGATAATATATTTAAACCCATGAGAATGAAGAATGAATGTGTGACTCAGGAGATATCTGAGTATACATCAAGTAGAGTCACCAGAATATTTCAGAGTAAAGTTAAAAACTTCCCAGTGAGGGTGGAAGGGAGGAGCTAGGAAGGATTGTAGTCTTCTTAAAATATAAGCTTGAAACAACCAGGGGTTTAGTGCCTCCTTTCAAGTTGGTGCTTGAAAACATTTAAGGGTTTGGAGCCTCCTTTCAAGTTGGTTCTTGAAAAAGAAAAGAGTTGCAACTTCCTTGAGTAGGTGCTCAAAAAAGGAAGGGGATTTGTGTATCCTAGAGTTGGTTCTCTAAAAATAATTAGTTTCCTTCAAAATCAAATATTTTTGTTATACAAACATTGCAATTCTTATCAATGATAAATAATTCATCATTCTTAAA
>JZKD02S1776165.1:16806-29777 GCA_000966675.3 Picea glauca | reverse complement strand
CATTCATAGAATCCCTCATTTGTTTTAAAGGTTGTTTTCCACTCATCACATTCTCTCATCCTTATCTAGTGATATCCACTTTTCAAATCTATTTTTGAAAAATAGTTTGCTCCACTTAAACAATCCTTCAAGTCATACATCGTCGGAAATGGAAATATGTACCTAATGGTGATCTTATTTATGGCCCTTGAGTTTGTACACATTCTCCATCCTCCATCCTTCTTTGGACTCAACACAGTTGGTACTACGCATGGACTCAAGATTTCCCTGACCAAACCCTTATCTAACAGATCCTAAACATGTCTCTTCACCTCCTCACTCTCTTCAGTTGTTAACTTGTACGTTTCTTTGTTTGGAAAGCTTTCTCCTGGTACCAATTCAATGTGATGGTTGGTACTTATGATAGGTGGCAATGAGCTTGGCAACTCATCCACTACTATGTTAGCAAAATTTTCCAACAACTCTTGAATTTCCTCAAGAAAATCCTCCATAGAAGTACTTGTAAGGATAAATTTCGACTTCCTCACTACAATGAACTGCATCTCCTATTCCTTCTTAACTTCAGTCAGGATTTCCTTCCCACTCATGAGAAGTATGCTCATGTTGTCTTCTTCCTTCACTTTCTTCTCTTCGATTGGAAACAAGATATGCCCCCTACCATTCTTCTACAAGGTATAAGTATTCCTTCTCCCATTGTGAATGACATTCATGTCATACTGCCATGGTCTTCCCAAAAAAACATGACGTGCATCCATGAGAAACACAACACATAGAATTTCATCTTTATATCTTCCTATCTTAAATTCAACCATACATTGCTTAGTGATTGTTTCCTGATGACCTTTCTTCAACCATGAAACTTTATATGATGTTGGATGTACAGCCGTCTCCAGCTTTAACTTCTCCACCATCTCCATGGATACTAAATTATCAGTTCTCCCACTGTCAAGTATCACCTTGCATACTCTGTCATTAGTCTTGCAAGTTGTCCTGAACAAACTATTCCTTTTTATCAGCTTTTCCACTTCTCGCTTTGGCTTTAAGAGAACCTTCTTTATCATCAAATATCTCCCATCTTCTGCACCTTATTCCTCGACATATCGCTTTTGCGCCTCCTAAATGTGAGTATCACCTCCTTCTCTCTTCCTCTCATAACATTCCCAAGACATGTGTCCTACCTTTCCATAGGCATAACACTTTATCTTGCCTCCTCTGCCTCTTCCTCTTCCTCTAGGAAAAGATTTTCTACCACCACTATGCCTTCCTCGAGAACTTCCTCCTCTCTTAGAGTGACTATGTGGTTTCTCTGCCTCACCTTTGGGCTTTTGTGTCTTGTCATGGGCAACTCATTTTCCTCTATTTAAGCTTCTACATCTATTTTGTTGACTATGCTTCCTCGCCAACTTTTCTTCTTCTTTAAGCGCAGTTTGGTACACATCATCCACTATTCTCATTGTCATCATGTTGATTTCATTCTAGATTTCATATCTAAGGCCGTTGATGTACTTGACAATTTTTTCCTCATCTCTCTCTTTTTTTCCAACCCTCATGTTTAGTCTATATAACTCCTTTGTGTACTCCTTCACAACCATCCCTTTTTGTCTCAAGTTTTGCAATCTCCTCAACAGATTTATCTGGTAGTCCTTGTGTATGAATTTTTCCTTTAACTTGGCTACCATTCGATCCAAACTCTTATTATTTTGTTTTCCTTTGCTTCTCATATCATCGTACAGTTCATCTCGCCACAGTGTTTCATGTCCTTTTAACCTGGTGACAATATGTTTTACCTTTTTCTCTTCATCAACATATTCATAGTCGAAGTACTTGTCCATTGCTCATATCCAATCAAGCAATTCTTCAACATCCAAATTACCTTCATACATCGGGATGTCTATCTGCACTCTAGTTCCGAACTTAACAACCTTTTTCAACAAGCGTTCTTCCACATCATCCTCTGCTACAACTTCTTCGACTTCCACTTCTTCATTTTCTGCATCACTGATGTCCCCAGCATCAGGTGCTCTCCTTTGTGTTGTTTCCATGGCATCCATCTTTTCTCTGAGTTCTCTTATATCCCTTTTCATAGCGCTATTTGCTACGGGTAGCTCTGCATGTCTCCTGAGTGGCATTGTGTTGACTTTTTTGATACCACTCAATGATAACATCGTACTTCTCTATCTCCTTTACATACTGAAGTCAATTTTGTATCTTCTATGATACCACTCTCGTGTACACAACCCCCTTCCTTCTTGGGGTTTCTATGACCTCCCGACCTTGGATCTTCAAACTCTTCGAACCGAATTGGCCTTCAATAGACCCTGAGTGATTTACACACTCCCACATGTCCCCTTGATGTCGCGTATAAGTTCAGACCACTTACAATTCTTCTCTTTGATGCTTGGAAACACTAATTCGTGAGTATTAGTCTTGTGCTAGACTCTTTCTACACTATGTGACCATGGGATATGCCCTCAGCCAACCCTTTTCCACTTCAGGCTCTGAAAATACTACAATCACCTCCTTTGTTTCCTTCTGAAATAACTTCCTTCGAACTCACAGGTCTCTGTCACGTGTCTCCCTAGGTCTGATGGTCCAGCTATGATTTGGGCTTCGCGACTTCACAAAACTTCATTTTCTCCCCTCTTACTTCCTCCAGACCTCTAACTTCGAATTCTCTAATCCATTGCCATGTGTCTCCTCATAGCTAACAGTTAATATTTTCCTCAGGAGTTCGCCAATTCAGTGATCCGACCTTTCTATGTTTCAAAGTGTCCCGAACTATGATCTTCGAAATACCTCACGATTGTCCTTCTGTAACTCCTCCTAGATATGATGGTTTGGAGTGATTCCAATCCCTCGTGGATGGATATATCTTTACTGAAATCAAAGAAATCTCAAAGGACTCCTTCCTTAGACAATTTGTCATCATTCTCCTTCCTGAGCTTGTTCTCTCTTGGACTCTTCTCTCCTTAGAATACTCCTTTCAACACTTAGTCTAAATTCATCCTTTGCATGCCTTGCGATAGGTTCTCCTCTAAAATCCATCCACTCTGTTGGAAACTTTAACTACTCTTCTTAAGCTTCTGAGTCAGAAGACTCAGTTAGGCACTCCTTGCAGATAAAATTTATCAAGCTATCCTTCTAGAAATTTCTGAGTCAAAATGGACTCTGTTAATGCACACCTTGCATATGCTATGCACTCTTTTAAGGCATAAAGTTCATTTTATCTCTTATGAGCTTAGGAGTCAAAATAGACTCTGTCAAATCACTCCTTGTGCACACTATGCACACTTGCACTTTCTGGTAGAAGAGAAAGAATTGAAACCTATTTAAAGTCTCACAGATTCATACATCTAGCCATGGAAATGCATGCATAAATTCAAGATCAATAAATAAGAGGGAATTTAAAATAAATAGAAACTCTACCATTCATCCATTCAGATAGATGCATCAACACCATAGATTTGGGACAATGCTCCTATGTTATATTGATTCAACTGAAATATACATATGTTCACACACTACTTCTCAGTAGCTCTCAACTCCTTGCTACAATGGAGGTAACTCTTAATAACTAGAGTGCCAACAACCTCTACTAGGTAACAATACAAAGCTTTCTACAAGAGGGCTCTTCGAGATCTTCCCTCCAATGACCCTAAATCTATCCTATCAAATTAAAAGATATCAACTACTAATATTTATTACAATAATTATTTGTGACAAATAGATCAGATCAAACACATCGAATTTGTACCGCTACATTAAAAGAAAATACATTCTCTAATGTCTTCATGAACCATCCATCTCTACAAAATTTAAGATGTTCTTTAATTACAACTCCTTTCAAAAGATTTGTGTGATACACATTCTTCAAAATTTTAAACTTCTTCAAAATGGGCGCCAGTGCACCTAGCTTTCCTCCGTTCATGCTTAGCTGGTGATGTTCCTTCATCACAAAAGTAGAAGGAAGTGAAGATCAATGAAACAATGTTGAATCTCAAAGTCGCTACAACTATAAGGAGTACACCAATGATTATCGGAGATACTACACCAACCAATGAGGCACTATGAAAGTCAACAAGGAAAATCAAGACACCAATCATGCATAAATAATATGCTTTGATGTCTAAGTCATGAGCGTTGAGTAACCTTTAAATTTTTTATAAATAAAAGGAGCATAAAGAATGCATGAATTATATGCAAGAGGAATATTATTCCATTGTGAAAAGTTATACTTGGGAGATAACTGTGAAAAAATGTTCATATAGTCTGAAAATATATGTAGAAATCTATGTTCACTTTTGATCATAGTATATATCAGTTTAAAGCTATATTGGTTGAAAAATACTATTCACAAAAGGATGGAATATAATATGAGGACATATTTTCACAAATAGTGAAAATGAAAACCATTAGATTTATGATTGCATTAGCTAGTAAATACAATTGAGACTTACAAGAGATGGATCTCAAGTCAACATTTTTTAATGGTGAAGAAAAATAAGAAGTGTACCTTGTTCAACCAAAAGTTATTGTAAAGTAGGGATATGAAAATATTGTATGCAAGTTAAAGAAAGAACTATATGGTCTCAAACAAGGTCTAAGATGATGGTATATAATAATTGACAACTTCTACTTCTAGCAAGGATTCATAAAAATTAAGGGTGATCCAAATTTTTATATAATGAAATATGAACATGGAAATGTTGTGTTGATTTCATTGTATTTTGATGACTTAATCATAGTAAGAAGTGTTACAAGTTTGAGTTTGATTGATGAAATCAAAAGATAGCAAGGATTCATAAAAAGTAACACTGATCCAAATTTTTATATAAAGAAAGATGAAAATGGAAATGTTGTGTTGATTTCACTGTATGTTGATGACATAATCATAATAAGATTTTTTAAGAAATGTTACAGGTTTGATGGATGAAATTAAAAGATAGCTATTGCACAAATCTAAAATGAAGGATCTTAGATATATGCATTGATGTTTAGGCATTGAGGCATGGAGGGAAGATGGTAAAACTATGATCACTCAAAGTAAGTATGAAAAATAAGTTACCAAAATAATCAATGTTAAAGAATACAAAATAGTGTCTACTCCATTAGGAAAAAATTATAAACCTTACATTGATGATAATACAAAAGAAGTAAATGGTACTTTGTATAGATTGTTTAAATGAGTTACCCAAAACAAGACCTAATACTGAATACACATTCAATATACTTAGTCAATTCATGGCCAAGCCACACGAGAGCTATTGGAAAGAATCCAAGAGAGTCATTAGATAACTAAAAGGAAATATTGATTTTTGTATTGAATGAGTTGGTAGGTTATTCCAATTTTAGTTGGAAAAGTGATCTAGATTTGGAAAATATACCATTGGATATGCATTGAATATAGGATCTCAGTTTGTGCTCTTGTTTCTTGGAATAAAAAGTAAAAAGGAGTCAATTGTTTCATTGTTTTTTACAATGATGAGAACAAAGTATTGTATAGTGCTACTTGTGAAGCAATTTGGATAAAGTGTATTCTTAAAGACAAGGGTACCTACAACTAGAAAATCAAAGTTAAATTAAATTGGCAAATAATCCAATTTATCATGCAAGGTCAAAAGAAAAAAATATTCTTTCAAACAAAATGAACATCATTTTGTAAGAGAAAAAAATTATATCCAACAAAATTAATTTGATTTGATGTAAAGCAATTGAGAATATGGTTGATATATTCACTAAATCTTTGGAAAATACAAAGTTTGTAGAATGCTGAAATATGCTATGTATCATCAAGAATTCATTTCTAGATTCAGGGGGAGTGCTGAAATATGCTATGTATCATCAAAAAATCATTTCTAGATTCAGGGGAGTGTTAGAAATAAATGAAAAATGTAATTTCTATCATATTATTACGATGTTGTCAACAAATTTTGAAGTTGATAGAGTCTAGCATAATAATACTCACTTAGATAGATATGTATCCAATTCAGATATGATTTTTAAGGGTTCTGTGGTTTTTGTGAATACTCACAAAATACAAGATAAAAAAACTTATTGATTCATTTTTTAAATAAAACTGCGAAAATAGACAACACTTTCCTCCTCCTAACACAATTTACTTAGCAAATCTCCCTCATACTAAACTATAAAACACCTCCAAAAACATAACATTTCATTACAAACAAAAACCAAACCTCCCATTCTAACGCAACTATTGCAACTGGAACCTTACATTATGTAAGAGACTTAATAACGACTTTATTGTTTACAAACCAGCCTCCGTCCAATTGTGAGGTTACTAGATTTTTTCCTCGAGTGTTGCTTGCAATAATTGTCTCATTGCATTTAGCCTCTATATATGACCTTTCCTTTCAAGATTTCATTCTAGCAGCTATAATGGATAACGATTTCGTCATTGGCCTTATTTTTTAACCTTTATTCCAAGTACAACAAACCACCACTCATTCTAACAGCTATAATGGATAAGGATTTCGTCATTCGCCTTATTTTTTAAACCTTTATTCCAGGTACCACAAACTACTCCATAGACAATTAGTTGCTTGCCATCATTCTGTCTAGTTTCACCTAAGATGCTTTGAAAGATGCTATAAGGGTCCTTATAACCAATTGGCAAAACAACGCCATTTATTGTGTATCACTAGCGTGGTCGGGTTGTTGAGCAACAAAATGTCTACACCTCGCACGATCTTACGTAAAAAGAACGTCATTAATGTCTCTCAGTCCCTACCGAAATCAGAGCTGTGCCATTATTTTTCATGTTCAGTCCTTGGCCAATTGTGAAATTATTCTTCATGTTCAGTCCTTGGCCAATTGTGAAATTATTCTTCATGTTCAGTCCTTGGCCAATAGTGAAATGACATACAGTGATACAGGAATTTGAGGATTCGAAGTTAAAAAGTGAGAAAATTGAACCCGGCAGGAAGGAACTGCATGTAAAAGGAACTGCATGTAAGAGAAGCCTGGTCTGATCAGAATAAAACTAACTAATCAAAGTTGTGTTTGTGGATGTAGATGATATTTAGTCTTTATTTTTTGCAGCTAAAAACTGCTAATTACTTTTAAACGTAATTAGTTTATTTTTTAACATTTATTTAATATAATTAAAAAATTACTATGTATTCATCTAATTACTACTTTTAATAAAAAAAATTAATTACTTCTAAAGGCGTACACCTATTGACAATGGGCAGATTTAATAGGGGTTTAGTGCTTAATAAGTTTTCTATGAACATGATTAAATATGGCTGGAATATTCTTAGTAGTCACACAAAATAAATGGCTGTGATTTCAATCATTATCTTCCTAACTATTATAAAGACATCTGTTTATGTGTTTACTTTTTTACATTTACCTAATCATATTTAAAAATTATTTTGATAGCTAACTGATTGCCACTTAAGTGATTAACATAAATTAAAATATTAACACCAAATAAATGAAGCTCAACCATTTATTTGTTAATCAATAATAAAATTTAATATATTCTTTTAATCTTATCAGCCTTTCCGGATTGATCAGCCACAATTATGTGACTGTGCTAATTCTAACCCTTTCATATTCTCCTCTCCTTTACTGACTGGCTTAATGTGAATTCCCTTCGTCGTTATTCAGTCAGCCGCATGAGTAGGGAATTTCACCAGCCATTTCAACATTGCGGCTGTGCTAGATCTAATATAATGTGATCGACATCGTGCAGACGTAATTAATATCAGGGAATCTGTAAATGAAACGAGAACCCGTATGTTATTAGCGCAAATATGGTATATATCATTTTGCCTTACAATCCTCTGTGGTGAGTAGCTCGAAGCTTCCTTTTATGTTGTTTGCAATTCATTCCTTGTCATTGTTTATATGGCATCTTTCATGAGGGACCCCATGTTCCCCATTATGAGGTCCACCCATATGTTTATGGTCTATTCGTGTTTGGCTTATATGATTATATTTTGGTGAAGATTAGGTCTAAATAATCACAGGTCTAGGGCCCTCGCAATATCCTGTTAGTCTTGTTAGTTATCACTTATTGCTGCTTTCTTATAAAAATACCCTCTAGGTCGTACAATTTGTTTTGGATTAATAGCGGAAGTACGTGAATTGCGCTATTAATAGCGATTTGCTGGAGCGATCTGGCTTCAATTTACACAGTCAGAAATACTGTGGATGGTTACTTTTATTAAGCGTTTTAGCGAAGCACAGAGAAGGATTAACTTATTAAGACAAATTTTAGCCTAGAAGTTTGTTGAATATAAGCTGGGGTTCAGCGGTGCAAATGAATAAGGAAAGTCATAAGGTACAGCCTTGGATGCCAATCTCTTCCTCCTCTCTTTCAATCGCAACTCCATGGGATTGCAAATACATACACAAGTCAAGGACTTGGGCACAGGTGAATTCAGATCTGTATTTTTACATCGCAGATCAGAGGCCCCCGTAACAAGATCCGTACAGATTCAACCTCAATCAATAACAGCTGAAGAGGAAATGCGGCTGTCTGAATTAGGGCACCAAACCGAAGCAGCCGCAGCCGCAACCGCGAGGAGAGTTATTGCCTCTAGGAAGGGTGTGCGCTACGGAGAATGCCGAAAGAATCACGCTGCCAGCATTGGGGGTTACGCTGTCGATGGTTGCGGAGAATTTATGGCCAGCGGAGAGGAGGGAACCGCTGGAGCCATGAAGTGTGCAGCTTGCAATTGTCACCGTAACTTCCACAGGAGGGAAGCTGAAAACGAAACCCTGTGCGACTGCCATCGCATACGCAGGTGATCCTCTGCCATTCCGATATATGGGGAACTGTAAGTTATGTCCCATTCTATAACATTAATCAAACAAAGTTGTCTATCATATGGAAGATTTTAATTGTCCCTGTTCGTAAACTAGTTCTAAGGGAAAACATATATTGCATATAGATTTTCATATCAATTGACCTAGCATTATCGAGTGTCTCTGAGCTACTAGGGGAATGTCCATTTAATGACTGATCTCTTTGAGTGGTAATGATGGAAAATATTGTTCATCGTTTAATCGTTTGTCGACTTAGTGTGTGAGTGATGATATTGTTCATAGATATGGTGATAAGAAAAAATGTTGTACATTGCTTAACCGTTTGTCATTGATAAAGCTAAATAGTTGCTTGCTATATTTACAATTTTGTTTTCAAATTGCTGCGGATATGCATATAAGTTTGATTACTTTTCAAAATAATATGGAGCTTCCAGGAACTAAACTTGGGTTTAACTACAGAACTTTTTGTAGATGCTATGAGTAGCGTACTTTACATTTAATTATTTGAATTGCTCTTTTAATTTCATATTGTAATGATGGAAAGACTTAGTGACCATAAGAATGAAATCTAAATGGATTTTAATTAGAATTACAGCGAACTGATAGATGGGAATTACAATGGCCTAGCCTGAAAGTTGTAATGAACAGATTTGAATTAAAGCAAATTGATCAGGGCACTTTTCTGTACATCCAAAACTTATCCGCAGCTGTATTGTGCTCAGACCAGCGTCCTTTTCAAAGACTTTTTAGCTCTCTACACAGTTACAATGCACTAGACATTATTTACACATCAAAACTATAATCAGTGATTTATTAACAACAACCAATTTTACATATTTATACATTAAACTTTCCATACATTATCTTCGTACACTAACAACCTCTCCTCTCGAGAATATTTGGACCACGCATTAAAGATACATTATCTTCGTACACTAACAACCTCTCCTCTCGAGAATATTTGGACCACGCATTAAAGAGATTAGGTACACATTTTTTAACATACAAATAAGTTGCAAACTATTTAACTAGAGACAAACTCCACCCCACAACATGATGAATACAATAACAATCAAGCTCTTATTTTATGATCAAGTATCCAACATTAATCTAGATAAGACAAGACAAGTCAGAGTTAATTATATCAACACTTTCCCTTATCAAGTACTTTTCTAGATTTCTACGAGGTCAAGTTTTCATTAGAATATTTTACTAGTTCTATGCATCAATTTCACAAAATTGAAGAACCTATTGATTAGCAAAGTCTATCTCCGGTCCAATATGGATCCTGTATCTCATATCCTAATCATTTAGATATAATTAAAATGTGAAAGTCCATATAAGTCATCAACTATCCAACGGAATACATTGGTACCCAACTGGTGCGATCATTGTAAAAGACTTCTATTTTTAAGTCACCTCCTAGACTCTACAACGAACATGATCTAGTAATAAAGGATCCTTCTAACACATGAGCCACTCCTCCACAACCAACAAGTGTTGAACAACTTCATAATAGAAGTTTCTCACTATACAGAACAAGTTATTGGCAAAGGGGTATGTACGGAGTTATTGGCAAAGGGGTATGTATGCCTATCCAGATCTTACAGCAACATGCCCTTTACATGTTATATACATAGATACATGTACATACAATTAATATACCCATGTACAATTTTTTCTTATGTTGTAGGTACATTTACAWTACAATACTCCTCCCAAAGGATTTAGACATAATGTCCTAGATTTTCTACAACTACAAGTTGTGATTCAAATGCTRATATGGTTAGTACTTTTTTTTAAACTCAACACACAAACTTTGCCTTTTTTTTTCCATCACCATCTAGTCTCTAGTGTAGCTAGAAGAACCAACATCCTTTGGACMAAACTCCAAAAAGGTCTCTATTGCATCTAGAACATCATAGTTTCTGTTTTTTTGCAAAATCATGATTCCACTTTAAAATTAACTCTCCAGTGATCACTTGATTTGTCCAACAAAAACAATGCAACTTCACTTTAACTTCCATGATAACCAACCAAATGATATTCATTGTAAAAACTCAATTCCATCTCTAAACCAAAGTGTCCATGCTCCTTCTAGTAGGATTGACATTTCACTAATAGGATTGACATTTCAAACATGGTTTGATATTGAACAGCATGCCCTCCTCTAGACATATTTTCCATCTAAGAAGCACCTAGTTATCAAACCATGGTGCTAACTAGCTCTCTAGTAAAATAGTATCCATATGAGATGTACCTTAGTGGGTTTTACACCTAGTTATCAAACCATGGTGCTAACTAGCTCTCTAGTAAAATAGTTATCGATATGAGATGTACCTTAGTGAATCTTACACATTATGCACCTACCAATTTGAAAACCTATGGTACAACATTCATCAAATGATCCAATAGAGAAGATAAAGAATCTTGTTTTATTTTTCCTCCCTTAGAATGAGGAATGACTTTTATATTACAAGGTTTCCACCAAGAGTTACAAAATACAAGCAAGAGAATATGACCAAATTCTTCTACCTATATGTTTTTCTATAGTCATGCATAGACTTTTGTGTCTTCACTTCATCTTCAACATTGTACACTCTTGGTTATGACCAAATGCTTCTACCCTAACCAAATTCTTCTACCTATATGTTTTTCTATAGTCATGCATAGACTTTTGTGTCTTCACTGCATCTTCAACATTGTCCTCTCTTTGTTATGGCCAAATGCTTCTACCCTTCTGTTTTTCTAGAATCCTGTATAAACTTTGGTGTCTTCATTGCATCTTCAACATTGTCCGCTCTTTGTTTTGGATGTTCCATTGTTCACTTAGCGATTGTTATTACAAAGTTTCCACGAGGGTTACAAAATATCAGTAAACCTAATGCTTCTACGTGTATGTTTTTGTAGAGTCATAATAGACTTAGTATCTTCATTACACCTTCAACATTTACAGATTCTTTGTCCACTGTTTTATTTGGATCTGCCATAGTTTACTTGGCAATTGTTAAAGTACTGAATTCTAACCAGCATAAACTCATATATTGAATTGATTTCTAACTCAAAGAAATTTTCATAAACTCAATTAGAAATATACAACAACATGCATATGCAACAATAGAACCAATATCTAAGCACAAAGAGAGCTAGCATCTAAAGAGCTATTAGTAATGAATAACACCTACATGCAGAAATTTGCCCTACAGCACAGGCGGACTTTCTAGACACTTCCTTAGGTCGATCATTACAAAATAAAACAAGTTCACACAGTGCGTCAAGTTTCTGGCAGATCGATCACGGGAAAATCACCATGCTTGTGGATCAAAAAACTGCATTCCAAGATATCTGCGGCTGGCTTCCATTGCCATGATTCTCCAATAAAAAAATAAAATCGATGCATTGCAATACTAACAACAATACATAGCCATTACCACGAACCGTCTCTTCCAGCTTCTACGAGAACAATAGTAGACTGGTCTAACAACATGCACCAATAACATCTCTTCACGAACATTCAAGTCATCAATTCAATTCCAATTTTCCCTGAGCACTACAACGTCTATTGCATTCTCCTCATGTAGGATCTTTTGTTTATGTCATTGAGGAATATTTTTCCAGCATCATGGCTCCTCACACGAGCCTTTACATGATAGAAGAACCTTGCTGAATCGGTATTGCCAGTGCGACCACACTAGATGGTAGTTACTAGACCACATACGAGCCATCAAATATCTCAATGCTCAACCAATCGAACTATTAATTGTCATCTTAGGATTTCTTCAAGATCAAGTACAAGTGGTGTTTCAGATTGATCTGTTGGATATCAGAATAGATCCGATCAGTGTGACAACAAACAAAAACACAGATGAACGGTGGTGGTTCATGTAATGGTGGCTTCTCTTTAACCAGTGGTGGTTCATGTAATGGTGGCTGTTCTCTTTAACCAGTGGTGGTTCATGTAACTGTGGTAGGCTTAAGAAACATTTCGCACCCTTTGTAACCCCACTTTAACCAGTGGTAGTTCATATAACTGTGGTACCCTGAAGAAACATTTCGCAACCTTTGCAACCCCACTGTTGTAATCTTTATCCCAGAGCAATAAGAATACTCCACACCTTCTCAGTGGATGTCTCCTTCAGACATTGTCAAGTCCTTAATGTATTGTCGGAGTTTTA
>JZKD02S1776165.1:0-16796 GCA_000966675.3 Picea glauca | reverse complement strand
CATCCACCTTTAAATCATAACACCACCTCACATGCATATATCAACCTTTAAGTCATGCATGCACCTTAATATCCAAAATATCCACTTTTTCACTTAAAAAAAAATTGAATAACACACTCTTCACTTCACGCTTCTCTTAATAAAAAGTATCCACCTTTTTAATAAGAAACTTAAAAATATCCATAAGAAATTGTGCCATGCACACATATCCATTTTAATAAAGAGTTTATAGCTCAAAAATATCCACCTTATAATTATCAAATTTCTTAAGAACTCACAATACTCATTTAAAAACTCACGATTTGCTCTTCCTTCAACTCTAAGCAGGCAAACTATAAGCATGCAAAGCGCATGCAAATTCTTTTGAGAATGGATCGGACTTCTGCCAGTGCATGCAAACTATATGCAAACTTCATGATTTTCCTTTAAACTCCACACATGCAAGCTATAATCCTTCTCCTTGTATACTTAGCACAAACTCATGCAAGCAAAATGTGGCTTCCCAAACAAAAGTGAAAAACGAAACTGTATTTTACCTCTTCAACGCAATTTCAGTAAATAGAGGAATGCACCAGATGGATTTGCTCATGCATCTGAT
This sequence comes from Picea glauca, assembly GCA_000966675.3. Classification (NCBI taxonomy): domain Eukaryota; kingdom Viridiplantae; phylum Streptophyta; class Pinopsida; order Pinales; family Pinaceae; genus Picea; species Picea glauca. The sequence goes on along the minus strand of JZKD02S1776165.1, from coordinate 16,198 downwards.
CAAATGTTTCTCACGCTATCTGCGCCCTCTCCCCGTGGCTATGATACCAAGATAAAATATGCGAAACAAACAACACGGTGAGGCTATGCTCACTTCTATATTTTATTCAATGAAGACGGATTACATCCTTATATAGGAAAAGACTCTACTGAGTCGGTTACATGCAAACAAACGACAACTAGACTCTCAACTATGCACTGACTCTTAACACGCCTACAATTGACTCTCACAACTGAAGCTTATAACTGGTGCTTATAACTGGCGCTTACTCCATTATTTCCAAGTATTTATTGTAATTGAAACAACATTTTTGGTTAAGTTGGAAACGTTAAGCTATAGGTAAGTTGATTTCTCCAGGTTTGTTGTAAGTCTTGTTATAGTGTAGTAGCACATGATTATCCATCTCTTTTATAAAAAGGATGTAGTATCAAGTTGTGGAATGAACTACTAGGATAGATACAAGGGTGGAAGGTGTACTAGTATGCTAACTGAGGTTGAATCAAATAAGTTGAATCTTTTATTAAGGGAGGGAATGTGTGATGGAATAATCTCAAAATGTGAGATGGTTGAGACCAAATTATGATTAAGAGGAATCTAATATATTGATTAACCATGTAGGTGAAAAGGATTCCTAGAAGACTGGAAATGGAAATGACAACATATTGTACCCATGTAGCTAGTTAGATATCAATGATAAAAGGAGAAAGAAAGTCCATAGATAAAGCCCATAATAAAAAAAACACGGTAAAAAAGAAGCTCGTGATAGTATTGAAACAACAATAAAAAACTTAWAAATCATAGGACACGTACTAACAAYATGCAAAAGTAAAGGATGTTAAACAACTTTTCAAGTATTATAAGCTTAGTTCAGGCTTAAACGGACGATAGAAGTCATGATTCTATCAAATGTAATGGTTAATCTTGTTAGTAGTAGTAGTCGGAACTAGTTAATCTTATTAGTAGTAGTAGTCGGAACTAGTTAATCTTATTAGTAGTCGAAACTAAGGAAATCTGCATGATTCTATCAAATGTAGTGGTTAGTGTTATTAACAGTTGTAATTAAGGAGGAGTGTTGGAGTATGATAATTAAGATGGATGTGTTGGGGTATTAGTTATGCAAATCACTCTTATAATTTTGCATTTTCATTGTGGTTGTAGCAAGAGACAAATTCAAGTTTATCCTTTGCCTCTGAACAACAACAATTGTTCAAGATTAATAACAAGTTTTCATACACCAGTTTGCCTCCTATAATGACTCCATCACCGCTGCCACGACGTTTGCGCAGATTCCAATCGTGCAACACTGTAGTTCGGCTACATTAATGTTTGTGATGCTACAAGATTGTACACAGAAAACACCATAATCTTGTGCCCTCTTCCTCAGAAACCAATGATACTCGGTGGACACCCAGTAGCAACGATTTCATCGATCTCCATCTTTCAAACCTATAATCATGTTTCACAATGCATCTGCACTTCAGTACTCCAACAGATATTAGCCAGAAGCCAGCAAGACGTTCATACAAAAGCCTCAATCAATGAACTACACTTTCGTCAACGTTGCCAAGCAAACAAAATGGAATCTTAGCTGGCCGTTTGTAAAACAACAAATACGCCTTCGAGAACCAGCATCCATTTCCACGACACTGCGATTTTCTCAACCTTACCAGGCCATTTATCATCACTGGTTGATTTTTTAAGGCCCTCCGTGTGAAACACATAGAGATTCTCATGAAGCAAGATATATCGAACCGAAATTACGTTGTTCTAACGCTCAGAAATTCTCTCTCCAACATAATCAGTTTCTCTATAACCTTGGTTAACACCGATTATATACAAAAGCGCCTGACTTGGAGTCACATAAATCTCACTCAGACTTCAGTTTTGATTCTATTCCAGATGGGCTTCGTCTAGAGCGTGGCAGGGCCCTCGGGATAAACGAACTATGTGATTCTTTGACTAACAACTACCCTCTTCACTTCAACAATCAACAATATGATAAACAACTTCGTCAAACCACTACGTAGAAACTCTACCCACAACTTACTACTATAATCACATAGTAGAAATTACTCACATAAACAATCAACTCTCTCCGATAATAATGTATATTTCATAGGCCTTTCACCCGGAGTCAAGGCCAATTCCGCTATGATACCATGATATCAAACACTTAAGTAGACATTGTTTATACACTAAAACTGTAATGAGTGACCTATTAACCTAAGTCTCCATCACGGCATGACCAATACAATAACAATCAAATCCTTTTAGTATGATAAAAATGACAAATATGAATTAATGATTTCAACAACAATTAATTCTGCAACTTAAAAGCTCAACACTCAAAATTATTGACTCACTCGTAGATCTCCTCATAACGCTGGTTAGAAATAGAAATAATTGCAAACTTCATTACAAATATTATATGAAGTGAGTAAAGGCCAATACAAAGAAACAGTGAGAAGACGTGGATTTGGAAAACCCTTTTGAAAATTAAAATCTTCATGACGCAATAACAAATTCCCGTCCTTCAATTAATCGACGAAATCTCTGTGCTTTTATTAATTGACATTCGCAGTACACCCAAATGTCAACAAAAGGTACAATATTAAACACATACACGATCTATATCGATTGCTCTGTCCATAGTAGGCTTTTGGTCTCAAAAATAGACTTTTGGCATGGTTTGACCTGCATTTCAGAGAATCTATGGAAAAGGAGTCAATTCAGTCAAGACGATTCGTGTGTGATGTCCAAATGTCAGTCTTTTCTCCTCAAATTGCTATAGATAAGAGCGGAGCTTGCTTATTCGAGGCATCGGGTTTTACTGTGAGTTTTGAGTGAGTCTTCTGAGCTCCCTTCTGTCTGAACTTTGAGTCTTTTTTAGTAAGTCTGGTAGCGTGCGCAGTTGCAGCATTTTCGGTGCATATGCTTTTTTAACTAAAGTGGCAGGACTTATAGGAGATATATCCAGAGTTTTTCAGTAGCACCACAAGCGGAAGGGTTCCCAAATAATTCTAGGAGATATGTCCAGAGTTTTTCAGTAGCAACACAAGCCTAAGGGTTGCCAAATAATTCTCGAGGTCAAGTTTCATTCTGCTCAGGTCTGATGTACCCTCAAATGTGCTCATGTCGAAAGCTAAGTCTGTAAAATTATGCAAATCTGTAACCATTTGCGTATCAGATTTTCTGCAATAATACATATTTCAGTTGGTTAAATCTTTGTGATTCTTTGTGAAGGAATCATGAGTTGTATTTCTCCTTATCTGAAATTCACTTAGCAATCTGGAGCACCATAGTATCCTCATTTTATTCCCATAAAGGCAAGAGGCTGTGGTTGGGAAACACTTGAGGAAATAGCTTTGACTTTGTTTGAAGAGGCTGTGGTTAGGAAACACTTGAGGAAATAGCTTTGACTTTGTTTGAAGGTTCGTGTAAGGGTTCATGTAGGAGTTTGCTCTGATACCAATTTCTTCAACGGCTTCCCTCCGCGACGAATGAGACTTGAATTCCTTCTGCTATCTTACACAAACACCTACATGAACCATTACACGAACCTTCGAATAGACTCAACCCTATTTCCTCCAGTGTTTCCCAACCATGGCATCTTGCATTTATGGGAATAAAATGAGGATACTAAGGCCCTCCAGAATCCTAAGTGAACTTCAGATGAATAGATAAACTAACTGAAATATATTTTATTGCAGAAAAGCAGGGATCAAAATTGAGTTCTTCATTTCTTTTCAAGAGTCCTTAGCTTTTCATAGAAGGGTTTAAAATTATTTCCCATGTAAATGAAAATTAAAATAAAAAATTACTTGTTAAATTTGAAATAAAAAAATATTTGATATTTTTTCAAATGAAGAGTAAGAAAAAATTCTTAATATGTTCTATTTTTCATTGTTTTTATTGATTTGGATTTTTTTTTTAAATATGTTTTACTTTTTATAGTTTTCTAATTTGTATAAGTTTTTTTCTTCTATTATTACTTTTCCCTTCTATTTTAGAAAATAAAAAAATTTCTTAATATGTTTTACTTTTTATTTTTATTGTTTTTATAAGTTTTTTTCTTTTATTAATCATTTTCCCCTATACCTTAGCAATAAAAAAAATTCCTTAATATGTTCTACTTTTTATTATTTTATTGTTTATATAAGTTTTTTTTTATCTTTTATTAGTTCTTTTCCCCTATATTTTAGCAATTAAAAATAGAATGTTAACATTTTTTAGTGTGCCAAGTGAGTTTGAAGAAAGAATTGTTATAATTTTTTATACAATAGGATCCTATTTTTATGAAGCTCATGCATGCATGTATATTCTAGGATCAAATTGTGATTTTTCTTACTATCTAAATTTATGAACAAAACATCTTTCTATTTTCTCAACTTGCTCATAACTATTGGTATCTTGTTGTCATCTTGTGCAAGTACCTTCTTGTGCACAACAAGTCTTCATTGTACCTATTACCAACTGTCCATCTTATTAATCCAGTTTCTACATGTTTCTTCTTCTACACATAAGAGCCGCAAGTTTCTTCTCCAAGCGTTTCTTCTACACAACAAGAGTCTCATGTTTAATTATGCCAAATTAAAATTGGTTTTGTCAATTTCAAATTGCAATCTATTTTTCTTTTTTAATTTCAATATCCTTCAAATCATCAACATTTCATATTCTGATAAAAGGGGTTTATAATGAATGGATTATAAAATAATCAATTTATGGGTGATATTTTTTTTCATTTTCATATGAAAAGAACAATTTGTTTTAACTTGTCAATTTAGAAAGGTTACAGTAAAGTTAGCCCTTTAGTTTGAAATATAACCCTTCCCTTCAAATTTGATCCATGTTGGAAACCCTTCGACTTCTAGTGCTACTGGAAAATTCTAGACATATATCCTATAAGTCCTGCCACTTTAGTTCATAGAAGCATATGCACTAAAATGCTTCAACTACACAGGCTACCAAACTTACTACAAAAAGACTCACAACTCAGATGGAGAGGAGCTCAGAAGACTGACTCAAGACTCACACTACAACCTGATGCCTCAAATGAGCAACCTCCGCTCTTATTTATAGAAATGTGAGGAGACAAGACTGACATTTCGACTGAGGAATCACACAAGAGTCATCATGACTGAACTGAATCTCATTTTCCATAGATTCTCTGAAATGTAGGTCAAACCATGCCAAAATTCAGAGAAATGCTCCATTTTTCAGAGATTCGCTTGGAAAGGAGGATGATAACACAAAATATGGAGTACAAACCCCTCCATTAGTTGGATTCCATAGTACCATATTTGTCTGGATATTTACAAGTGTCCCACTTTTTTTAGAATAATTTACGGATGATAGTGGGTCGATCTTGAAATATTTGTACAACAAATTTTGTCTTGTAAAACCACTAGAAATGACATGAAATAAATATTTCAAGCATCTGTTGTTCATTCATGATCTCTAAATCTCATAATTTGTTCAGAGGAACTACATGTGCTATAAATTCTCTTCTTATGATAACAGGGTCCAATGCGCCTTTGTTGATTCCAAAAGTGTTATGCCATTCTTTTAACCATTTTGGAGGAAAATGTTGCAAGTTGGAATAAACATTACTGAATTTTATCATGGTGAAATAGGTCTTCGTATGATTTTATTTTCTCAAAAATTCCCACCAAAATTGTTTACACTGATGATAATAAGAATATGTTTCTGGGAATTTCAAAATTGGATTTTTGTCAAGCCATTGGGGATCAGCTCGGGGACAATTTAGGCTGTAGTATTGATATTCAATTCCTCTCAATGTACTAGATTCTTGCCCTATGAATTGGATGTCATGAAAAGTTTCAGTCAAGGCATAACAAGCATTTAATCTTTCTCTAATGATCTTTCATTTATTGTATTGGGTATGGTAATAGTGGAAGTTGGATACCTTCGTACTTCAGGGACCAAATGTATTAATCTAGATGAGGGTTGGAGATTAGTATCTAGTACTTGGGCATTTCTTAGTTTCCATGTGGGTCTCCAAATTCTTTCGTATGAGTACCAATTCATATTATTTAGTATTTCTCTGACCATTTCTTGATCCTCTTTCCATTCAATGACAATAATCATGCACTAATCTGACTCGCTTGTCATCTCTCTCGCTTGATTACGCTCGCATGTAACCATGCTCCCTTGCTTCTGTAAATGTTCTCGACTTAAAAAAAAATTCGAGAATACTATTCTCATTTCCTTTGATATGTTCAATTTCAAAGTCAAAATTAGGGAACAAATCTTGTTACCTTGCAAATTTAGCAGCATCAGTTCTTAAAAAAAAAAAGTTGTTGCTCACAAATATTTCAAACTTTTTGATAGCGTTTAATGTTTCTTTAATATCTTTATCTAAAGAATAATAGTTGTGTTCTTCCTTCTCCCATGTTCCTGATGCAAAATGAATAATTTATTCTTTATAATTCTTTCCATATTTTCTGACCTGATTCAATACTACATCCCATCCTAGATTTCTTGCATTATCATCAACTACATACAAAATAGGAAGAGTGTTCACCTTTTCTATTGATGTTTTGTACTTCCTTTGTATGTTCGTATGACCATGGTGATGGATCTTTCTTTAATCTGTCATTCAAAAAAATTGTCCTTGGCACAATATTTGTAGAAATGGCTAACATAATTTAAACTTCCCAGAAATCTTTGCAACTATTTTTTGTCTACAATTTTATTTGGAAAATTTTCAGCAAACTTGACTCCATGTTGTTGCAATGTCAGGTGACCATTAGCAAGGAACTTGATAGTATTCTTGAATAATTCCAATTTTTTTTTGAAACATATAATCCATCATTTTTTATGGCTTGCAGAAATATTATCAAATGCTTAAAATGTTGTTCAATGGAATTAGAAAACACTAGGATGTCATCAATATATACAATCAGCAAGTCAAAATATTGTTTGAGAGTATTATCCATTACTCTTTGAAACTTGGTTGGGAATTTTTCAAACAAAATCGCATCACATTCCACTCATAATGTCCCGCAAGGACACTGAAAGAAGTTTAAATTTATATTCTTCTTTCACTTCCACTTGCCAGAATCCATATTTAAGATTAAATTTGGAAAATATTTGTGCTCCTGCAATGTTATTCACTAGACTGGACTTATGAGTAATAGGATAAGAATCGTCAGGAAGTACCTTTTTCAGAGGCTTATAGTTGAAAACTAATATGGGAACACATATGATATGCTCTGAATGCTTATTGACATAGAATCCATAACAATTCCATGGGCTAGTTTAATGCCTAATCAGTCATTTTTTTAGTAATCCTTGAAATTTTTCTTCACAAAACTTTTGATATTCTCTACTCATTGGGATAGCTCTAGTTTTTCATGGTTTACCATCATATATTTCTTTGTAATGGATTTCAACAACATGTTGAGCTTTGTTCCAAAAAACTGTGGGATTTTCAAAGCACATTGTTTCTTCAAACTGACATTGAAGCTCATTTATAGCTTCTTGTGTCATTGGGGTCTTCAGTTGATCTTCAATTCTCATGCTGCTCTTTATCTCTTTCAATTCCACTATATTTCTTTCTTTTGGCTTAAGATATTGGGCCATATGAACCATGGTACATATCTAAGGAGTATACACAAAAGGAAATATTACCTTTGTTTTCTTAACAAATTTTATAGATTGTTGTATACTAGGGATTGTAATGAAATACCTTGGATTTCCTTAAGGAATTTTATCTTAACCATGAGGTTAAACTTCTTCTAGGAATGGAGTTCCTAATATACAGGAAATAGAAATTTCTAACAACAAAAAATTCATATCTAGGAAATAGTTTTTAAAGCATAAGGTTGCCTCAAGAATTTCATAATTCATCTATATCGATTTATTGCCTAGGCCAATTACAGAGTGGTATGTCTTATTCCAATAGATTAAAGGAATAACATCTTTGGGAAGAATATTAAGATTAGATCCAAAATCAATGAGATCTTTGAGTTTAAATACTTGATCTTGGAATTTTAGCTTTATATGCACATGATACTTTTTATGTTGAATTTCCATAATTCTCATGGCATTTATTCCTTCAATATCTCATGTCTCAAGCCTCAAGCAAATTAATGTTTGTATGTTCTTCTGCCAATACATATTCAAGAGGAGGTGGTCCATAATTTAACATCTGCACTTGGGACTTCAACTCTTATATTTCTTGTCTTGCCCATAAATATGTCTTGTAGGCATTATCTTCTGAATTATGTGTTTCTAGTTGCCCAACCTTTTTCTTTAAATATGAAACCTCTCTTTTCAACATATTTATTTCTTTGTTTATATCATTCATGAATAATGGTTGAAACTTTTAATTCCTATTTTGTGATAAATAGCTTTGTATTTTTCTCAAAATAAACATCTACAAACAAAGGTTTCTTATAGACTAAGGACTTGTAGGCTTGTGTGCTTTCATATTAATCTTTAGAAAATAATCCAATAAGGAAAATTTCATTTCTCCTTCAGGAAGTGATTTAATTTTGGCAAGCATTTATGCATCACCATCTGAATTACTTTGGTCCATGCAAAATTTTAACTTTCTTCTCTAAATCAGATTCTTCTTCTGATTCTTCATCATCTTAATTTCTCTCTAAACTAAATCTACAGACCTATGGATCTTCATGTCTGCAATTTTTAGTTATCATTAAATCTTCTTGGTCTAACTTTGAGAGGTCATCAATGTCATATTCAAACTTAGATGTTTCGGGACTAGTGGAACACCATTCATCCCTCATTATATGTACTTCTTCTCTTTTAATATGAAAATGATGAAGTGGATATGAATTTGTGTCATGTCGATCATAACTACATCGGTTGCAATGAACAGATGTAATAGATTTTGATATTTCATCTATTTCTCGGGCCTCCATGGCCTTTATTTCGTAGGATTTACCTTTTGTTTTCTTGGAGGCTTCTCCTTGGGGACAACGATTTTCCATATGTCATGAATGGCCACATAACCAAAAAAAAATGGATTGTTTGTTCTACATTTTGAAAGACTTCAACTTGATGTATTTGGGAGAATAATAATGGGTTTTTGGATATCTTCTATAAAATCCCTTTTGGTTATGTCTCTTGTTATTTGAATATGGCTTTGAGACAAAATATTTTCCCCTATACCTATTTCTCCTAATATTTTCAATATTTTATTGGCTCTCTTTCTTACTCTAACATGATCCTCTAGGGATAAGACATATTTTTCACAGATGGATTTACTATCAGGGATCCTAGACATCTTTTAGATGGATTTATTGACTTTCATATTTGTACAAAGGCTGAGAATTCCACTAGTAATGATATAATATATTTCACCCCAAGTATTTAATTCATATGGTTGCTTAAAAACATCTTGGGCCTTCAAGTATTCACCAAACTTGCTAGGGATAGCATCAAGAAAAATCTATTTCCACAAAATATTCTTACTGTATTTTAACTCATAAATTATTTGGGTCCATTCTCTATAAAATTCATCATATTGGGACATCTTTTTGCACTTCATGTTCATCAAAATCAGAGCATGTTTGTCTGCAATTTCCTGCTCTATTCCACACCCATGTTCTATAATTAGTGTGGTTAGTGCCCCAATCATATTACTCTGAGGTAAACCATTTTCATGGTAAATTACATCTCCACTTTCATCCTTTAGAACATTTTTTTCCATTTTATCAAGCAAGGCTAGCGATGACTCTATTTCCCACCATTTTGATAGAGTTCCAGTAAAACACTGAATAATAGATTTGCATGCTTCTATTTTTTATTTTCCTTTCATAGACATTATTTTATAAGAAACACACATGATATCAATAATTTTTATGATTTGACCTACACACATTCCATCAATGTTCCACTCAGAATTCCATTCCTCTGCAAAGGATTAAACTTCTAGTAGTTTTCCTTTCTCATACAAATCAGGATCAGGTGTTTTGGACATGTTGTGAGGTAACGATTATCTAGTATTTAATACATGTGAAGGTTGTATGGATGAAACTAGAGAATGTTAAGAGGAATCACATGGTTTACCTTCTTCTTGTTTTGGGAAATAGAGTGAAAATTTCTTTGTAATTTTAGTCTCGACTGTGATGACAACAAGGGATGTAATAGTTGAGACATGTTGATGAAATAAATGAGATAAGGGAATATTTTTATCATATTTGTCTTTTGAAGGGATTCCCTTGTGTATCTTCTCAGATGTGGATGAAAAGAATGAAAAAATTAAATCCACAGTAAAGGTTTTCCCTTGTGTATCTTCTTTACTGTGGATTTAATTTTTTCAGTCTTTTCATCCACATATGAGATTTGTTTTTGCTACCGAGACAAGGGCTTGTCCTAATCATTATTTTAATTATTCAACTCTTCTTTCATCAACATCTTCTTCTTCTCTTAACATGCAAACTATAGTCCCTACAACTTATTTAATTTCTCCAACTCTTTGGTTAAGCGAATTCCCAGAGGAACTAATATTATATGTTGAAACTTGTAGTTGATCTGTGTGTCCTCTCCTAGAATATTCATTAGTGACAAATGTGTATGATTCCATGCCTCTAAGGGATACATTTGTCCAATTTACTTGCTCTAAAAAATTATTGCTTCTTTTGTCTGTCCTGGTTACTTGTGACTCTTCTCTAGCTAACACAAGAGGGATTGCTTTAGACTATATATATTCTTCTTCTAATACTATGCCTCTAAAATGAGGAAAAGTGGATGTATACTCAATACCCTAGCCATATAAGCATTTCCATTTATGTCTTGGACTTTCTATTTCAAAGATGGATTTCTTGATCTTTTCTCCTTCCATAATTTGCACTGATTTTTGTTCTATCTTGGTTTTTCACTCATAGAAAGATATCCAACTATCTTTCTCTTGCATGTATTCTTGCCATTTCTTAGCCAATTTTTTATTTTCTTCAATTGGTACAGAAGAATTAAATTCTATAGTATATGGATGAGTAAAGAGATCCCAATTTAACATGTTTTTCATCCAGTCACTATTTACTTTCCATTTGTGACATTCTTTCATTAGACTCAAGAATTTATTAATTTCATGGATAGATGGTTTCTTTGTTCCTGGAGGTAAAGGATTATTAAAATGGAAATCATGAATAATTGAGTTAGATTACTCAATATATCCTAGGCCATATCTTGGTGTACCAGGAGGACAAAAGTAATTGAATATTTCTTTTAATATGGGATCATTTGTTTCTATCTCAGGAATTGAGTGCATATATGTCTGGATATTTACAACTGTGCCACATTTTTTTAGAATAATTTACGGATGATAGTGGTTCGATTTTGAAATATTTGTACAACAACTTTCGTCTTGACAAGCCACTCGAAATGACATGAAATAAATATTTGAAGCATCTATTGTTCTTTCATGCTCTCTAAATCTCGTACTTTGTTAAGAGGAACTTCATGTGCTATAAATTCTCTTCTTATTATAACAGGGTCCATTGCGATTTTGTTGATTCTGAAAGTGTCCTGCCATTCTGTTAATTATTTTGGGGGAAAACCTTGCAAGTTGGAATAAACATTACTGAATTTTATCATGATCAAATAAGTCTTTGTATAATTTTATTTTCTCAGAAATTCCCACCTGAACTGCTTATACTGATGATAATCATAATTTGTTTCTGCGAATTTCAAAACTGGAATTTTGTCAGGCCATTAGGGATACACTTGGTGATGGTTCAGGTTGTAGTATTGATATTCAATTTCTCTCAATGTACTATATTATTTTCCTATGAATTGGATGTCATGAAAAGTGTTGTTCAAGGCATGACAAGAATTTATGTATTTCTCTAATGATATTCCATAGATTGTATTAGGTAATGTAATAATGGAAGCTGGATGCCTTTGTATTTCAGGGAAATAATGTATTAATCTAGATGAGGGCTGGATATTAGTATCTATTACTTGGGTACTTCTAAGTTGCAATGTGGGTCTCCAATTACTTTGGTATGAGTACCAATTCATATCATCTTTTATTTCTCTTACCATTTATTCATCCTCTTTCCATTCAATGATAATAATCATGCATTGATCCATCTTGTTTGTCATCATGCTTGCTTGATCTCTCTTGCCTGTAACCACACCCACTTGCTTCTGAAAATGTTCTCGGCTTAATAATTTGGGAATACTTTTCTCATTTCCTTTGATATGTTCAATATCAAAGTCAAAATTAGAGAACAAAGATTGCCACCTTGCAAATTGCTCATCTCCTTGCTCCAACTTATATCGTTGGGTGTGGCTCGTATATCCTTTTTTTTCACATCTGAAACAACTTGGAATATTCTTTGGGAGTGACGAAAGTTTTTTCTTCTTCCATATTCCTGGGTGTTTTTTTTTTCTAATTCGCAATATGATCTTTCATTTCCATCTTCTCTCCATTAAGAAAATCTTCATGATGGAGAATATGCATCTTATTGTGGAACACACACACATATATTCATCTTCTTCTGGAAAATTCGAATTTTCTATGTTTATTAGAAAATATATATATACATATGTGAAAACAAATTTAGCCTAAAGGCATTTTCCTCAATATTTTAGAGAATTACGAAAAATCCATATCATATAGGTATTTTTTACTCTATCCTTTGAACCACTTTTCACTCAAGCTAAGCTAGACCATGTTCCCTTATTCAAATGGTTATTTATGATCGTCATAAAACTCTTTTTAATACATACCATGTCTCCTTTTATTTTTTTAATTATTATTATTATTATTATTATTATAACTATAGTCATAATTTTAATAATAAATAATAAGATTACATTTACACTTTATAATTCATAAAAAAAAATCATATATTTCTAATTGTTAGAAGGAAAATCAGTCTATGGCATGGGGTAAACCAAAATAGATGGAATGATTGTAGAAATCAACTCTAATCCTAGGTATGTTATATAAATGAAAATGCTAACAAGACAAGATACAAAGCCTACATTTTTCGGACGTTCGGTGAAGACCATCGTTGAGCACACAACTCAAAGATTTATACCTGCAACTTGTCCTCAACAACCAAGATATGCAAGCATATGGTGATAATATATAATTTTAGAACATACAATAGCATAATCCATTAACATTCATAACAAATACACCCATGGAATAACAATTCAAATATTTTCAAGATATCAATTGGACGAGAAAAGAGTATTTCTATTAAAAATGATCAACATAAGTGTATAAGTGACAAACTTATGTGTCAATCCATCTCATAACCAAGAAACTAAGTCCCTTCTAGCTAGGCCTCCGCCACTTCAATATTCCATCAAAGGCAAGCTCATATAAGAGACACAACAAGGTTATCCATCAAAGAGGGAAGATCTTGGGGGCTGAACAATGTGTTCAGACTTTAAAGGACAAAGGGATGTAGACTCAATGTGAAGTGAAAATTTCTCCAGAGTATCTTTGCTCTCAAAAGTTGAATTCTCCCCTCTTCCATGGTTTGGATATGACCCATTTTATAACCTTTAAATGAAACTTAAGGGCCAAGTTAGAACGTTTCTAGTATACGGAAGGTCAATCATCATGGATCTTGTGACGTGACATGGAAACCCAACACAATTTTTAATTTTGAGCACCAAACTCAATGTATGCGGGTTGTAGTGGTGAAACCTACGTATACACATGTTCTCTAACTTGTAGGGCATGTATATGTGGAAAAATATTATTTTTTGGCTCCAGGAAGTGAAAAAGGGGACTTCAAGTCTACATAGGGAAACATAAAGGCCTTTTGAGAAAGTTGCATGGGGCGAGAAAAAATATTTCTATAAAAGATGCCCCTTGATGTGTGAGGTCAGAGGTGTATCTGCAATGGAAAAAATACATTAGAATTCCCAGAAGTGGAGTAATGATGACCCAACTAAAAGAACTAGTTTCTCATGAGAAAATTACAATCCATAATGACATTGTACACATGGATGCCAATTTTTAATTACACTGCAAATCCATGTAGAAGTATACCAAATATTTTTTCATGGCCATGAATAGGCAATAAAAAGTAGATACATGCCATATGTTGTCATAGTCCCGAACAAGGCCCAGTTAAAACCAGTCTCAAAATAAATCAGGAGATATCTATATACAATGGAGTAGAATCTGATCTCCCATGATCACTGAAGTCATATAGGTACTGGTCCAATGAATGATAGCAACAAATTAGGAAAGTTGTGACTATAAATTGATGTCTTCAAGTATTCTACACGATCTTCCAAAGTTTCAAGTCTACATCAAGTGAATAGAGGAGTTGAGGTCAAACAAATTGAGACTTTATTTGATCACTAGTCATTAAGGTATACCATTAAAAAACATGAGACATCCTATCGATAATGAAAGTAGATATAAAGGAACCGAGTACATTCTTACAAGTGTGAATAAAGGTGTTGAGGTTGAACACTTGAAGAATCCATCTATCAAGAGACATTGATGTATTCCCAACTCTCGATGGCGAGAGAACCTGACACCGATGACTGCAAGCCTATAGGTACTCATAGGATTGATCCAAAAAGATCTTTTAATGACTATGGTTGAGTTATTATGCATGTGTTCATTAACTAATTAAGGAATCTTACTGAAAGAGGAAGAAGACATGAGAATATATCACAACCATATAAACATGCACATAATATAAATGAAGCAATAAACAACAACAAACCATAATACCAATGTGAAAACAAAGTTTGACAATCTTGCCTACGTCTTCGGGCCCTTGTTTGAGTGGGAAAGGCTTTCTTATTTTTGTTCAAAGATCAATAATTACATCCCAGCAGTGATAAAAGGTTACAAAACTATTTTTTTTCTTATTCTCTTAGATATTAAGAACCCAATAGAAGAAACGACACTCAAATCAAATGACTAGACCTCCCAGAAATGGCCTGCAAAGGTGTGCTCCTCAACAACTTCCCTGCATAAAAATGGCTTTGGATTGGTATTCCTTCATCATAAACCTACTTTGAATATATTTCCATGGGCTCAATAAGTCATGGTTTATATAGATATGGATTTGGTAACCATCTCCCAACTTCCTCCCAACATCTGGCCTAAAAAAGGGACTAATATCCCCCCAAAATGGGCAAAAATCTCCAATAATAGGCATAAAATCATTCAAAATCCACTAACATAAGTGAAAAACCCCACTTTTGGGAAAATAAAGGGATAATCCCCCTAATCCTTGGCATGCTCCCCTTAACTTGGTCACATGGCAACTGCATGTTGGCCCTAACCTCCAAAAGCAATGGTCATATGGCACTATTTCATAGGACCATGACCCGTCATTTGCACGGAGCTATTGGTTATGGCCCTGTGTCTTATGAAATTGGGTGTGCTATAAGTTAGGTATGGATCCCATGGTCCTGTTCCCATATATTGTTTGGAATGGAGAGCCCTCTATAAAACTATGGTCATATACACAAAATATACCTGCGGTCTATTCCATATTCCATGTGCCAAATATAACACACGTAGCATGGTCCTATGGCATGGTCAGGTGAAGTATGTTCTGTCAAGGGCTGGGGTCTAGGCCCCAACCCTATTTTCCCTTGTATTATCCCTCCATTCTAATTCAAATAGAATTTTTGCACAATGGTTAACAAGGTCCAATGATGGGCGGTTTGGTAGACCCGACCCTGCTAAGTCATATGCCTAGTGGGAGAGGTCTCTGGTTTGAAATCTCTTGAAGTTCATACATTTTAAACCATATACCATTAAATAGTCAAAGGGTGCCATGTGGAAACCCACGTCTGGTCCACGTCGCATCATGCCATATGCCAATGCATATGTAACGTGTCAAATGCCAACTGGTCCAACTTTCAACACCCTACTCTAGCACCTATATTCCTTGTCAGTGTCATACCTCTGCCATGTGTCTTCGTACGACATTCCATATGTCACCGTATAGACATTCCTGGTTAGCCGTATGGGTGTGCCATGTGTCACCCTCTTAGTGGTGAAACATGTCACCTCCTAGTTAGTCCATCTATACATGCCACGTCAGCAGTCCATTGTGCCTCTGCCACATTAGCTCTACATCCCGCCATGTCATTCTACCAATTTTTCTTGCCACATCAATTGTACAGTTGTAATATCTTGTATAGTTAGTTGCCATGTGGCACTGTACGGACTGTACAGACACCCTTTTTTGCTTGTTTGGAAAAA
>JZKD02S1776154.1:33561-50843 GCA_000966675.3 Picea glauca | reverse complement strand
TCAAAATTCTTAGTTTCTCTGTGTTTAATTGGATTTCTTGACCTGTTTTAGTCTCACCCATTTCATTTAAATTGAAGGATCCAGTGAGTTTTCTACCTTGCCCTGCAAATAATAGCCTGTTGACATGGATTTTTGATCATTCGTTTCAGTGACTCCATAGCCCATGGTTTCTCTTCTCTGCCTATACCAAATTCCTACAAACAAATCCTATGTTCTATGTAACTAGCCTAATATACTCTTTAAACAAAGTTATATTAGACAGAGAGATCCCTCTCTGAGTCTTGGAGGGCTAGATCCAAGACTCGAAGTGGTTTTGATGTTGCCTCTGTGACAGCCTCCACAGCCTTGGGCAAATTACAGAGTGCTAACAAACCTTATCTTCAATTATGGAGTCCCATTTCAAAACTAGATCACCCAATTCAAAGTTATCCTCTTTGGTTCTCTTGTCATAAATCTTTTTTATATTTTCCTGGATCACTTGAGTTCTGTTGTACACTTCTTCTCTGGATTGCATCAAGTGGATCATTTGATTTATCCTTTGCTGGACATCATTTGGTTCTTCTTGGGTTCCCTACAATAGTTTCATGATATGGACTCCTAATGAAAGGGGAAAAAATGCCTCGGTGCCATACACCCACTAGTATGGAGACATACCAATTTCTCTTTTGTTGCTTATTCTATCAGCCCAGAGTGCACAAACCAACTTATTATGCCATGATTTCTTGTTTTTTTGTAGTGTCTTTCTGAGAATGTTCACCATACTTTTGTTATAAGACTCTGCTAGCCCATTTCCTTGTGGATAATAAGCCGTCGAGTGTCCCAAAGTAATGCGATATTGATTACAAAAATATATGATCCTTTTGGATCTGAAAGATGCTGCATTGTCAGCTATAATTTTTCCGGGGCATCCAAAACGAGACAAAATGTTAGTTTCTAAAAACTTGATGATGATAGATTCAGTAGCTTGCCTGCATGAAAAAACCTCGATCCACTTGGTGAAGTAGTCTGTGGCCATGAGGATCCACTTGTTTTGGCTTGAGGAGGATGGATGTATTTCACCAATGAAGTCTAGACCCCATTGTTGAAAAGGAGATTCAACTAACATGGGTTTCATAGGGAGTGGCAGAAGCTTCCTTTTACCTTCAAAATCTGGCACTTTTGGCACCAAACAACCCTTTTGAGGGAGCACTATAGATTTTTAGAGCGCTGGAGCCCCCCTTGAGCCTAATAGGGAGCGATATAGTGCCCTGATGCCCCTTTTGAGGGAGCACTGTCTAATCTGGTCAGCAGTTGATCTGTTGAGGAGAATAAGGGGAAGATCTTTCAAGTTTGGAAGGCAGTTGCATTCAAATTCCTGGTTCAATTTTGATCTTAGGAGAAGATCCCTGATCTAAGGAAGGAATTACTCAACTTACCCTAAAGATACCTCAAGAGGTTAGGCCTCTCTAAACCTATATAAGCAGGCTCTATCATGGTGAAGAAGGGGAAGAATTGGAAGCATGAAACCTATGATCTCATAGGAAACATACAATGAACTGGAGGAAAGTAATCAGTAAAGTTGTTGTCATTCAGATCATGGATGTTTTGAGCAAGGGTTAGACAAAATTGGACTTGATGAAGCTGTCGCATTCGCATCTATGGTTGTAAGCTACTCCTGTCATTGTTCTCATCAATATGACACACTTGGCCTGTTTCTTTCTAGTTTGTGTTTAATCTCACATGAACTTGTCTATGATAGATAGATCTATTTCAAGCTAATATCAACAAAGTAGGAAGTGGTTGTACTATTGTTTGTCTACAGGGCTCATCAAGGAGCGAAAGATTGGAGCTCAACTTAGAGCGTGCAGGGAAAAACGCCGGTAAAAGGTACTTCTTTTCTCCTTCCTCCTCATGCATTAGTTTGTATAGATATGAAAGGAAGTCAGTGTCCACGTTAAGCATCTTTTGTCTTAAGAGTTAAGAGTCTAGCTCTCAAGAGGAGATCTACCTGTCTGCAGGGAGGTTTTCCTTCAATAGAAACTGGCAACTCCAGAAATTGACACACCCGAAAAAGTGGTATCTTATACCGCTCTGTTTAAAGAATTCTGCGATGTCTCCACTTGGAGCTACGAGGAAATTCCAGGGATCGACCCTTTGATCATAGTGCATGAAATCAAGACTTACCTTGGTGTGAAACCTGTTTGACAGAAACTCCGCCCGGTTCATCCCAAGAAAATCGCGGCTATAAAGGCAGAAGTTGAGAAAATTTTAAAATCTGGCTTTATCTATCCTGTCCCTTTGACAGAATGGGTCTCCAACCTTGTTCCGGTTGCCAAAAAATAGGGGACCATCTATGTCTATGTTGACTATCGGGATCTCAATAAAGCTTGTCCAAAGGACAACTACCCTATGCCCTTCATCGACCAAATCATTGATAATTGCGCTAGGAGTGTAATCTTCTCATTCATGATGGCTTCTCCGAGTATAACCAGATTGAAATTTTACCTGCTGATCAACATAAGACAACCTTTATCTTCCCATGGGGAAATTTTGCCTATCGAAAGCTACCTTTTGGTCTAAAAAATGCTGGTGCTACTTTCCAGCGGGCCATGTTGTACGCTTTCCACGATATCAGGCATATCGCAGAACCTTACCTCGATGAATTACCTGCCCACTCATCCAATCGATCAGATCATGTTGATCACTTACGGGCTATTTTTCTTCGATGTCGGTTCTACCGTGTCCACTTAAACCCACACAAATTCATTTTTACTGTCGAATCCGGTCGACTCCTTGGTTTTGTTGTCTCTAAAGACGGGATTCGGGTGGATCCTTTAAATATTAAGGCTATTCTAGCCTTACCTCCACCTGCTAATTTGAACCAACTCCAAAGTTTGCAAGGAAAAGAAAACTTCCTTCATCATTTCATTTGTAACTACACTGAGATAACTAAAGGATTCATGTGGTTGCTGTAGAAAACACCCCTTTCATCTGGGATGACATCGTTCAATGGTCATTTGATGCTCTCAAGCATGCCTTGACCCATGCACCTTTGTTGCACCCTCCAGAGTATACAAAGGACTACATCCTTTACTTAGCTGCCTCCACTTCCACTGTTGCATTGGTGTTAATTCAAGATGACCCCAACGGTGAGGAACATGTGATCTATTACCTGAGCAAGAGTCTATCTGCACCCGAACTCCGATATTCACATGTAGAGAAACTGGCTCTGGCAATCGTCATCGCTGTCCAGAGATTTCGCCATTACATCTTACTATGCACCATCACGGTGATTGAGGACTCAAACCCCATGTACCATGTCCTGACATGTCAAGTGCTCGGGGGAAAATACTCTAAATGGATCATCATCCTTCAGGAATTCGATCTTGAATTTATGAAGTCCAAAGACAAAAAGTCCCTGGTGTTTGTAGAACTTATCTATGATCTCCCCCATGCTGATGAAGACACCAAACCTAGAGATTCTCTCCCTGACGAAACTCTTTTCCTCATCAACACATATGATCCTTGGTACAGAGACATCCTCCTTTACCTCCAAACCCAATGATTTCAGCCTAACACTTCCTGTGAAGAGCGTCAATGTATTCGCCACCATTCTCGTTGTTATCTTATCATCGACAAAACCTTGTATCGTCGTGGTATTAACACTATCCTTCGATGATGTATGATTCAAGCAGAGGTTGAATGCGTTCTGAACGACTGTCACCTTTGAGCCTATGGCAGTCACCTTTCAGGGATGGCCACAACCCAGAAAATTCTACGTGCCATCTATTTTTGGCCCTCGATTTTCAAAGATTGTATTGAGGCAGTCAAAAAATGCCCACCCTGCCAAGTTTTTAACAACAAGGCACGCACCCACCCTACTACGTTGCACCCAATTATCACCATCGACCCCTTTTCCAAGTGGGGTATCAATTTCATGCAATGTAATCCTACCTCAGCTAGGGGGCACGGTTATATAATCGTCCCTTTCGACTACTTTAAAAAATGGGCCGAGGCTATGCCTACCTTTCTGAACGATGTTCGTACCGAAACTCTTTTTGTTTTTAACCACATCATAACTCGTTTTGGTGTACCACGTGCCATTGTCACCGATCACAGTGCACACTTTAAGAACCAGATGATGAGTGAATTGCATGCCAAGTTGGGTTTTCACCATGAAAACTCATCCCCATACTATCCTCAGGCCAACGGACAAGTTGAGGCCATCAAAAAAGTCCTCAAAACCATTATTCAATGCATGGTAGGGGAAAATAAGACATCTTGGAATCTACAAATTTTCTCCACTCTCTGGGCTTACCGTACTTCCGTGAAAACCACAACTGGGTTCACTCCTTTCCAGTTAGTGTATGGCATCGAAGCCGTTTTACCAATCGAGTGTGAGATTCCATCTCTAAAACTTAAAGTAGAACTCCTACCCCATACTTCTGCTGAAGAAGAACGTTTCTTATATCTGACCAAACTGGATGAAACACGTCGTGATGCTTCTCTCATTAACGAGGCACATCAGAAATGGATAAAAAATCAATACGACAAATCTGTCCATCCTCGGACTTTTGCAGAAGAAGACTTAGTCCTCGTCTATGACCAAGCTCATGAAAAATTAGGGACATGTAAGTTAGAACCTCTGTGGCATGGCCCTTACATTATGAAACATGTTCTACACAAAGGCACCTACGAGTTAGTCGATTTTGATGGAATTTCCCTAGGGGAGCCCCAGAATGGGCTTTACCTTAAAAAGTACTATGCCTAGATCATCTAGCATGTGTACATTGTACATTATTGTATTTTAGTTTGGTGTGTCTTTTTCTTTTGCATGATCGAGTCTTTACCTTTGCCACTCATAACTGTGCCTTGTGTTTTCATGCACATATGACGTCTTCCTTTCCTATCTTTGTCGGGTTTGTGGATGGCACTAGTCGACACACCTGGAACATTGCTTCAGCAACATGGGTCATTTACCAATTTGACGAGGTGGTGAGTTCAGGAGGTATTTGCTTAGGACCAACGACTAATAACATGGCATAATATCATGCTGTCATCGGACTCTTGACCTAAGCTTCCTCCCTAGGTATCTCTCGTATCATTGTTAACCTAGATTCCCAACTCGTGGTCTATCAACTCAACCGTATCTACGCTATTCGTAATCCTATCCTGCTACGTCTCCACCTACAAGTTCGTCGTCTTGAATGAATATTTGATTATATCGAATACATACATATTCCACGAGAACTCAACAACGTTTCAGATTCGTTAGCTAATTACATCATGGATCGGTATCTCGCCCATAGATAAGATTTCATAAAGGAAGATAAATTGTACATCACATGTAAATTAAAACACATCACATTAAAGGCATCATCATGTACAAATGTTTTGGCACTGTTAAAACTCGGAACTGTATATATATATACATAGCGTGACTGAAAATGTTTTGATTACATCAAAAAAGTATTTATAAGAGAAAAATGTTGGGTCTTTACACCCATACAACATCGCCTGAAAAGTCATACAAAATACAATCATCAAAGAGACTCTAATCTCCCTGCACTACATTGTGCTCAGAGTAACATATCACTGCGCGCACTATGCGTCTCAGTAGAGAATTAACATTCTCTAGCACTCCCACAGTGTGCCTCTGTAGATGTAAAGGCACTTCTCTCCTCCGTAGAGGAGGAATGCCCATCGTGAGGCCTTGAAGGTTTCTTTCAACCTCCTGGAGACCTATCACTGGTGCCCCCAGAGCTACTGCAACCGTCGCACCCCCGCGATTTCCAGGTATTGGTATCTCAGCCAGGCGCACTGCTCCCTTGTCTACATGTTGAAAACAATACATCCATTAAAAACTCTTCTACGTACCCAAAAAAAATATACATTTAAAAACTTAAAAAACAAAAACTAGACAAGGTGTTGCTTAGTCTCTCACCTAACGCATCCCAATCTTCCCCTACGGGTAGAATCAAATCCATGCTCCTACAAAATTCCACCTCGGCATACAGGAAGTCTTCTATCCAAAGATACTGGCGTTTCAGCCAAGTGAAGAAGTCACTAGTGAAATGGAACTTTGACTCTGCCACTAGTCTCAGAGACAGACTAGTCCACTGTTCCATCCGTGGTTCTCCCACTGGTCGTACTACCAATGCTATCTGAGGCTGCATCTGGGGGATGCACTCTAAGAAAAATGATACCAAAAAAGAGCCGTATCCGAATTGTTTCTTCCCCATCCTACACCGCGAAACCTGTTCCTTCACATTCCGAATAAACCCTGCGCTCCAGTTAAACAATGTTGGCTCCAAACACTGTACACCATAAGCTACCTGTGATCTCGATGCCAGAAGTGTGCTAGTGCTTCCCATCATGCTCGTGATGGAAAACAAAATGGACTGAAGGGGTAACTCTTTGATATCCTTGATAGGGATTCTACCCCCCACCAATCTTTCTCCTGGGACACAATGACGTGCCAGATACACACCCACTTTCTCAGGAATCTCCCTCTATCCGGAAAAATATATAGGAACCCCTCTTTTCGAGAGGCCAGTCAAGAAATATACGTCTTCCAACTCGATGGTTAGAAGCTGTGTTCCGATCTGAAACCCTTTCTCTGCGACATCCCACAAGCTAATTATGTGCTCAAGCAGAAGAATCTCCTTCTTCATCTTTTGCAATTTGAAGAATTTCAGTAGGCCACAAGCTCTCAACGCAACCCATGTGCGAGGACTCCACAAAGTAGCCAAATCATCAAGCTCATGCTCTCGTTCTTTCTACTCGATCATGGTCATCGCTGAAATCACCTACAAACAAAAAAAAACAAAGAATTTCATTATTCAATTTTTCGGCAATTTCGACAATTTCTTAAGCAATTTAAAAACTTGAAATTTGCCCACATTGTTCAAAAAGGATCACACCCTCTTTTCATTACTCAATAATCCATACACAACAATAACAAATTTCAAATTAAAACAATTTCCATCAATGGCTGCGTGGGCATATGTTTTAGTTTTTTTTTTATGGATTCTTCAACAAAAACGACCCATCCACCCAAGTTTCAAGGCGTTGGCATCTTTGCTATCACTTTCTAAAAACGTTTTTGCAAAAGAATGTCTTTTTCCCATCGTTTTCCATAGAGGTTGATTTGATATTTTTTGGAGTGACTTAGGGCTTTGTTTTTTAATTTAAATACTGCTATGAAAATGAATATTGAACCATGTAATTGAAAGAAGGGGAGATGAAGATCTACCTGGTCCAAACGGTAAGAGAAATGGTCAACCGTAGCTCCGGTATAAAGCGAAACAAGATCCACCTCCAAAATGAGAATCTCTGATGCTACAAATCCTTATGCAAAATGAAATGGTAAATGAAGATTTTTCTTGTATTACTATTTATAAATTTCCATTTTTTATAAGGTATGGTTATTTATGGGTTTCTCTGGAAATATAATGGCTTCACTAAACCTCTGGATTGCAGTTTTGACACCACAGGTTTCCAAGCAGTTCTGATCGTTTGTTTACCTTGTCACATCCATGAGCATAGTCTTAGTTCGTTTTCAAGCTCGAAAATATGAGAATGCACTGGGTAGACTTTTATCTCTTTTCAGACTCTCTAAATATGAAAAGATCGTCGAGTGATCTTGCTTCCTTTCACACTCGTTAAAAGGTTCAAAAGGGCATCTTTCGAGTGGTAGTTTATCTCTTTTTCGGCCTCGTGAGACTAACTGTACGAAAAAGGAACTGAGAGAGTTCTCTTTTAAGTGTTTTTCCAGACTCTATAATCATGAAAAAGCTTCTAGTTTTCTGTCTTTGGACTCGCTAAAATGAACATCGACAGGCCCATACGGGACCGAACCCTTACTTCTTCCAGTTCGTTAAACAAAGGAAGAGGAACTCACCGAAGGTGAGTTACATCGAGCATGCATTACCCTCCTCGAGCTCGTTAAATAAAAAAGAGGTACTCGTCTATCTGGATGGGGGAAAATTTGAAAGAAGCAAGCCAAGCAGTCTCTTGAGAACATTACCAAGTAATTCTTAGAGTCTCCCTTGAACACAACACTTTGTCCTTTGCACGCATTATAATCCAATGAACCTCTGCACTGAGCTAATCCTTTGAGTTTCTTTCACTCCTTTGGGTCACCTGACATACGTCACAACATCCACTGCATCATCAAGTTTTGGTCCATGTCATGTTTCTACTCTCATGCCTCAGTGTTCAAGGGAAGTATCTGCATCTAAAATCAGCCATCACAAATATCTTGCCTCAATACCCGTGTCATTCCATGTTCATTTGATCTACCAATTACATCTCTATTTCCATTTCATGTCGTTGATGGGGGATACATTAAGGCCCTCCTTCGACGAGCCTATTCCTGTGAACTTCAACACATTATCCAGGAACTAGACTTAGAAACCAGTTAGTACTTTGGGACTTGCATGCCTCAATGGCATGCCTCCTCACATTCGATAGTGGGTTTACATCATTGACCTCTGATCGAATGATTCCATGGATGTTCGACTCCAGTTCATCTATTCACATTCGTTGGAATGTACTAGGGTACCTTGGGAATCATTGACATTAATGGTGATCTCCCTCGCGCTTGTTAACGGTTTACATCATTGACCGGTAATCAAGTGGTTTCTGCCATGTTCAACACCAAGACATCTATTCATGTGGTTAGATTCGTACTACATCAAGATCGGTAAGAAGACCCTGGGTTGAGTGATCACTTTGATATGTACTTTTGCCAGGTTGCAAAGGAGTTTCTATTGAACCATGACACATATACTGTTACATAGATCCACTTTGTATTGGTCGTGGCTATGTCTTGTCATCTCATAGATCCACTGTGTATTCTTCATGGCTACGATCAATTCAGGTCATCAGAGTATATATCCACATTGTATCCTCGGTGGCTATACCTTTTTATCAATACAATTATGGATCCACAGTGTATTTTATGGTGGCCATATCTTGCAAGTCTTGATCACCCAAGCATAGGTATGCCTACCTTGGGTTTGAAACATGTCATGATATTTGTTGGATGTTTGTGTGCAACTTCTGTCAGTTTCTTCGAGTCTATACCCTTGCTTGAAAGTCTACAAAGCATTTCAATTATTAGTTCTCATATTCTAACTTCATACTTTGGGGGACAATCTATTACACATCAACATTACTCGCTTTGGCAAGTGTCGCATTTTGCTCGCAAGTGTCGCATGTTGCTCATAAGTGTCTCAAGTATCAAGAAAAACATATTGCCATGATGACGAAACTAAGGAGACACTTAAAATTCCTCAAATACTTGATTTTAAGAAAGAGGAATGGATAACTGGAGATAAAAACCTCTTGCCACCTGAAAGGAGCATTTAATTTAAGGTTTTGGGAGAGATCGCTCCCCTACATCACCCTTAGGAGCGCTGGCGCTCCCCTATAAGGTGCTAGGGAGAGTTATAGAACCAAACAACCCTTCTAAGGGTGTGCTATATATTTTTAGAGTGCTAGCACCCCCCTTGAGCCTACTAGGGAGCGCTATAGCACCCTGATGCCCCTTTTGAGGGAGCGCTGTCTAATCTAGGAAGCAGTTGATCTGTTGAGGAGAATAAGGGGAAGATATTTCAAGTTTGGAAGGCAGTTGCATTCAAATTCCTGGTTCAACCATGATCTTAGGAGAAGATCCCTAATCTAAGGAAGGAATTCCTCAACTTACCCTAAATATACCTCAAGAGGTTAAGCCTCTCTGAACCTATATAAGCAGGCTCTATCTTGGTGAAGAAGGGGAAGAATTGGAAGCATGAAACCTATGATCTCATAGGAAACATACAGTGAACTGGAGGAAAGTAATCAGTAAAGTTGTTGTCATCTAGATCGTGGATATTTTGAGCAAGGGTTAGAAAAAAGGGGACTTGATGAAGCTGTCGCATTCACATCTACGGTTGTAAGCTACTCATGTCATTGTTCTCATCAATATGACATGCTTGGCCTATTTCTTTCTAGTTTGTGTTTAATCTCACATGAAATTGTCTATGATAGATAGATCTATTTCAAGCTAATATCAACAGAGTAGGAAGTGGTTGTACTATTGTTTGTCTACAAGGCTCATCAAGGAGTGAAAGATTGGAGCTCAACTCGGAGCGTGCAGGGACAAACGCCGGTAAAAGGTACTTCTTTTCTCCTTCCTCCTCATGCATTAGTTTGTATAGATCTGAAAGGAAGTCAATGCCCATGTTAAGCATCTTCTATCTTAAGAGTTAAGAGTCTAGCTCTCAAGAGGAGATCTACCTGTCCGCATGGAGGTTTTCCTTCAACAATTTTATCACCTGAGACCTGTAAGCGTTCTTGTTCATCAACTTAGAGAGGGGAATGGGAATATTCAATTTAGCTAGTTCCACCTTCAAGGCTGAAAGGAGTGGTGGATTTTCTTAAGGTTTGTACTTATTATTTATCTATAGAAGCTCTATGACTAGGTGCACTTTTTTGAATGGTTGATGCGTCCGACTTTTTCTTTTGAGAATTTTTGGACTTTTTTGCACAGGATCTTCAACATTATTTCGCCCAGGGACTTTCTTGGGAGGGTTTTCTGAGGTTTTCTTGGTTTCAGTAGCCTTCTTCAGAGAGTTCTCATTTTCCTTATTTCTCCTCAGGTTATACTACCTATGAAACTCCATTATAGCGTTCTGAAAGGCTTGCTATTCTATTTTCTCAGCTTCCTCATTTACCTCTATTTGTGAAAGGAGAAAGATTTCGTGCTCTTCCTGGGTGAGAAAAATGAATTCATGATTGTGATCATGATCACCCATTAGGTTTACATGAGTGTCATCAAACTCCTTGATTACTTCCTCCCCATCATTGGCATAATTCTCCTGGAGAGGTGGTCTAATCTGCTGATCAGGTCCCCTCTATTCCCTTTGATCTCTAAGATCTCTCTTCCTGATCTGAGGTGGATTTCTTCTGAAGTTTGGGTTTCTAATTTGAGGGACAACTTGGTTCTCCCTAGGTGGGTTCCTATCAGTTATGGTGAGTCTCTCCATAATTTTCTCCATAGCTCTGGTGAGAGAATCTAATTTTTCATCTGTTGAGGAAGCATAAGGTTCTTCTTTGATGGTGACCATATTTTTGTATCTTTGCCTGGCCGTTCTAGCCAAAAGATTTGCTTCCACACTGACGACACTTCTTTGCATGTCTTCTAGAGTTGATGTGTTTCTTTCCCTCAATGGATATGACAAGTTAGCGTCAAATCCATCATGGAATTTTATTAATGCCAAACTTTGTGGTGGTTTGATATTAGAAGGGATTGCATTGTATAGATTGTTGAAGCGAGTGCAGTAATCCTACACTGTCACTCGGTTCCGTTTGATGTTCTTTCCCTCCCACTTGTCAAGGAAAGTTTGATGAAAGAAAACAATGTTAGTTATGGTAGTAGCACGTAAGGTTTTGAACCACTTTTTGACTTCTCCAGTCAGACTTTGTGCGAATAATCTCATCTTCACATCAACTTCATCTACTTCCTGCAAGTCAAAATAATCGTTCATTTCATCAACATGTTGTTGTGCATTCAGGGGACCAATACTATCAAACTGAGGGAGTCTGGTTTGATAATCTTGAGGCATGTCATGTAAAGGAGCAACCAATACCAATGGAGCATATCTTGCTGCAATGATTGGTGGAGGAGGCTGAACAATAACCTGTGTGATAGAAGAGGTAGTGACTGAAACTATAGAAGATGAAGGGCTTAGAGGAATGGAGTGACCTGGTTTAGATTTAAAAGAAACTGCAGCAATAGTTAAAACATGAAGCTCAATGGATTGCTGAAGATGGAGTTTGTCTAAGGCTTGACGAAGATTCACAACTAAGTCTTCAAGCTTATCAGTATCAGGGAAAAAACGTTGATCAACTTCAGCTCTGGGAGAGAGTATTTCAGGGGTCCTGGGCTGAACGACGGTTTGATCTAAGACTGTTTTATTGACAAAACTGTCAGATTTTGTCCTGAAAAGGCCTGGTTGAAAGGATATATCAAACTCAAGATATTGGAGAGTAGCTAAATTTTCTGGGAGGGAATGGGACCTTAGAAGTGGGCTATTACTCCTTGAAATCTCTACAGTATTTGTCTTCCTGAGTAACCTTTCAGGATTATTTGTTGCTATTGTAGGTTCTGGGTCAGGATTAGAGCTAGTAAAAATTCTTTTGGGAGCCAGAATCCTAATTTTTATTT
The DNA here is from genome assembly GCA_000966675.3 of Picea glauca. Lineage (NCBI taxonomy): Eukaryota > Viridiplantae > Streptophyta > Pinopsida > Pinales > Pinaceae > Picea > Picea glauca. Next base: position 38,650 of record JZKD02S1776154.1, on the reverse strand, counting down.
CTTTTTGGAGATTTTTAATTACTATATACAAACTTTAACAACCTCTGAACATTATTTCTAGATAAATTTAGGTTTTGTGATTCTTTCATAAATAAAGTTATCTTTGTCTAGGGGAAAGAAATCAAGGGGTGGAAAGTTTGTTCAGTTCGTCCCCAGTATGGTCGCCATTTATGTTATCACTCTATAAATTCCCATAGGTTGTAAAAGGGAAGAATAAATTTACAAGAGGTAACCTTAACCAACCACTTCGAAACTAGGATCTAGCCCTACCAGTTTCAGAGAGGGATCTCTCTGTAAGATTTAGATTTGTTTGGATTTTCAGATCTTAGGCTAGTTTAAAAAAGAATAGTACCGACTTGTTTGTGTTTTTTAATAAAATGGATGAATGTAACTTACGCTTCCATTGGGTTATGGGGTCTGTTTTATAAAAATGGAGATCAAAGGACAGTTTTCAGAAGATTCATTTTACAGGTCAAGGTAGTGAAACTGCTAGATTCTTTAGGAATAAAATGATAGATAACTGAAAAGGTGAGATATCAGTTAAAACAAAAAATCAATTAAGAATGTTTTTGTTGTAACATCAGAAGGAAAACATTTAAATATGTAAAAGATTAAGAACAGAGTACAAAAGGGAAAATTCTGCAAATTTAACTTCTTTTAAAGATTAGGTTAGAAAAACAACATGATAACTGAGAAAGAAAACCTTTTACGAAGATAGAGGAAACTTCACCAACAACTAACATGCAGGAATCCTGTGAAATGTCTCTTTTTATTACTGGAATGACCTCTTCATAAAATTTACAATGATTACAACTTACTTGGGCGTAAAGATCAACCCTCAATACTTCTAAGTTCTAAATATTTATAATCAAATCACAAATGATCCTGTCATTAATGATCAGGACGTGGCAGACCCTGAATCTAACTAACTAGCTAGAAAGATGTAGAAATATAGGAACTGATAATGATGCGTCAAATCTTTCATGCTGATTTTGGGGAAGACCATTGGTGAGTCATTCACATGACTTTGACTGCACTAGATGCTGATTTGGACGAGACCTTTGGTGAGTCATTCATATGAATTTGACTATCCTGGATGCTGATTTGGACGAGACCTTTATCTTTACTCAATCAATTCACACAACTCATCCCATCTTTGTGTACCTGGGATGGAAAATTTCAATAGTCGGTGGTAGATTTCATCCATCTTGGTATACTTAGCAAAATTAATCTTGGTGAGGAAAATGTACTTGATTTCGTGCTGTATGCTGAGGTCAGGCTACAAAGTCTCCAAGAATGCTTTGCCTGTGATGCTACCTTGTATCCCTGAGAACTTGGAACTGTCTTTGGCCATGGTGGCAATATTTTTCTTATAATCAGATAAAGTCATCAATTTATCATTTAGGATAAGTAAGCCAGGAAGGCCCTTTTTTTGTAAGGCCTCAAGCTTGTTAAAAAATCTCTGAACTCCAATGTCCATGTTCTGATCTTTCTCCTCCAACTACAACATTGATATTCTTTTGGTAAACACTCTTTTTACTTTGAGGATAGTCTATGTTCTGTCTTCAAATTTTAGTTCTTCAAGCTCTTCCTTGGTTTTTGAATTCAGAAACTTGATGATCTCGTTAGCTGCCGAGGGAATTTCACCCAACTCTCTCCTTATCCCGTCGATGACTTGCCTACTCTTTAGCACCATATCATGTTGCTCGAACATGATTTTCACCATGGGACAAATCTAGTTTATGGAGTTGGAGATGTCTATCCAAATATTTTCCTTAGCCTTTGCTAATGTCTTACCTACCATTGTTTGTTTATGGAGCTGTTGTATTTCTTGCTTAAGTTTCTCTGATACTTGTCTCTCAACATTGTATCTTGTTTGGAAGGAAGGCTTGAGTTCCTGGAGACTTTCAACCTCCATTTTCAGCCTATTGATCTCTGTTCCTTGCAGAGTCATCTCCTCCATGGACTTTGCTAGATCGACAGTATTTTCTAGCGTTGTCAATGGAGTTGCCGATGGAATTTTTGCTATAGTGGTCATTGGAACGACTGCTGTACTGACTTCTGCAAGGGGAACTACACTTAATGGAATAACTTCCATCGGGGTTGATTGTTCCTTCTCTTTCAATAACCTTTCCAATTTTGCCTCCATTTCCTTTATCTATGCATTTTGCTGCATGATTAGCTTCAACAATTCCTCTTTCTCTTCTTCTGCCTCAGCTATTTCTTTAGCTTGTGAATCCTTTGTTGGTGGTAATTTCGTCTGTTTTCGCAGAGATGTAATGTCAACATTCTTTTTATTTATCATCTCCTCTTCTACTTTTACATTTGAGGGAACATACCCAATCTTGAACACCAACTCCTCTAAGGATTTTATTCTGTTATCCTTTGCAAAAGATGATATATTTTCCAACTTCAATTGGGTCTGAACATTGTTTAGGGATACTTGTAACTTTGCTGCCATAGAGGAAGCATGTGCCAATGTTGAGAAAACCATTTCTCCAGTTTGTCTGTTGAAATCCATCTAATGAGCTGGATGGAATTGTTTGGTGTCAAAAACAATAGTTCACTGTTTGTAGTCAGTGATCTCTTTGGGTTGAGGCACCTATGCTTGCATAAATTCCAGATGCATTCTTCCTTTATCTGTGTCAAAAGATGACAATAGTATGTGTTGTGTTGTGGAGGTTTGCTTCCAGAACTGAGCGTAAGTGCTGTTGGTCAGCATCTGGTTCTTCTTTTTAATCATGTCATATTTTTTGAAAATGTTCAGGGGTACAGATCCTTGTGGATTTTGGGTGGTCACAACTATATCCATCTTCTTCGAAGAAGAAGAAGTGGACACCACCTGATGTTTTCCCTCAAACACTTTGGCAGAGTAAGGCTCTTCCTCACCAGACTTGTGAATAACATGAGTGGTTTTGGGTCTTTTGCTGTATACTTGAAAATATTCTGTTGATACCTCAATGATTGAAGGCGAGGCATACTTTCTTGGCATTTTTTCCTTTGGTACCTATGGAGAGGCAGTCTATGAAAAAGAGACCGAAGGATATTCTTGTTGTTCAATATCTACTAGAGTATTTTCCTCCCACACTGTCTAGTTCGCATACTTTTCAATTTATGGTTTGAGGGTGAGAGCATAAAGTGAAATTTTGTTTTTGGATCTCATCTCTGCAATGATCCTACTTGGATCATAACGCCAAATGAAACTGGTGCTGAATTTCATTTCCTTTAATAGTTTATCTGCCTCTTCCCCAATAGCTCGACTGTTGTAGATAAACAGTCCTATTTTCCCTTTAATCCTTATCTGCTATTTTTTCTTCAGAGACACAAAGTGAATGTCATCTGAGTTTATCATCTGACGAATATAATCTAGTGCAAATATTTGAACATGCACATACTTAGGCAGTTTGTATGGAGCTAGTTCACACCCATACACTCTGATCTCTGTGTGATTATGATATAGGAACCAATCCCTAGTCTTTGCGAGATCTGAAAGGTGCAGAACTCTTTGGATCTCCTTATTTATCCTTAGTTCTGGTCTTCCATTGAGCATGCTTACTATTGGGTGATAAAACAACTCGATTAACTGTTTGAAACTGAATTCAGTGGAGTTTCTTTTGAGCAACGATGTCCATAAAGTTATTGCTTGTGGTTTTCCATCCTTGTCCATCTTCTGCATGAGAAAGGAAATTTTGTTTGCTTGATAGAACATAATCATGTAGGCCAATATTGAAGAATGCTAGAATATGCCTTATGTAGGGAAATTTGCCAGTTGCTCGTGTAGGTTTTCGGCCAAAAAACCGTTGTAATCAAACTGGGTGGTAACTCTCTCTTCAACAGAGAAAATGGACAGGAAACCTAGGATAGGTTCATCCACCCATTCATCTGAGAAATAACTGAGCAAACATCACAGTGTCGAGATAATATGGTTTCCCTTTTCGAAAAATATGGAGGAATGATAAGGGGTATTCTTCTTAGGAAATTGGGCATCTCGTGGGAGGAACAGCTCAAAGATTTGTGTTCTTTGGGGAAAAGACAGGTTCTGATACATTTTGATCAATATTTCAATTGTGAGGGGAGAACCAGGTTCGGATCTGGGCACCTGCATCATTTGATTCTTGGCCTCAGGTGTAATAAAGAAAAAGGTTTCTCTAGAGGATGATAATATGGCTCTCTGACCAGGGAGGTAGTGCACTTGGCATTTGAGGGTGAATTAAGGAAAATGATGGACTTGGGGAAAAAGATACAGAGGGAAACTTGACTCCCAGAGACCAATTTCATCGCTCTGATCGATGAAAGTGTCTTTAAACCACGACTGTAGCTCGACAAAGTTGAATTTGGACCTGGTTTCTGAAATTAAATAGTCTTTGTCTACTAATGGGATCTGGTCGAGATCGATAGGAGGTGGGAGAAAAAAAATTTCCTCCACATTTGACCTTTTACTTTTGGGCGCCATTGATTTCCACCGGTACCTGCACACTGAAAACACGTTAATAGGCGAAAACTATGGTTGGATGAGATGTTGCAGAGGAGGAGGAAAATGAGTCTCTGATATGCAGGGAGTGTGAGTGAAATGAAAATGATAGAAATGAGGTTGGAATTTAGTGGATGGGTGTCCCTTGTGCGAAAAAAAGGATAGGTCAGGTGAACAACGGGTATGTGGTTGGTAATAAATGGTCAATGGGTCCTTTAGAGTGTGATAGGGCAGGGTGAAAGACATCTGACGTGTGTACCTAGATGATGTGCAGAATGGTGATTGGGGAATGAATGAAAAAGATATGACCCGTAACAGTTAGATGGATGGGACATGCTGATAGGGTCATGAAATGGGACTTGCAAAGAGTGGTTTTGGGATGTGACATCTCTAGATGATGGTGGTGAGTTGGAAAAATGGTAATCAGTAAATGTTTGGAGTGGGGAGGTAAGATGCAATGAGATGATGCCATGTAGCGGTGGGACCCACCTGGACACTGCTTCATTTCGGACCCCCCTGCTGTTGTTAAAGGTAGAAAGGTTGGCGGGTCTGGGATCTCTCTCTGACCATTGATCTGAACAAAGCTAGATCAACCGTTGTTTCAAGCACATTCTTTAA
>JZKD02S1776154.1:16698-33460 GCA_000966675.3 Picea glauca | reverse complement strand
TGAGTGCACACTTTAATCACTTTTTCAGACCCCCCCACCCCCCACCATTAAAGGTTGAATGATTGGGGGGGGGGGTCCGAAAACTCATCAGAGCCGTAGATTTGGGCGCCAAAATCTTATTCATAGATCTAGGCCCGATCTTTGATCTTTGGGGTGCATTTCAATATATGAGGCCAAACTTAGGCTTAATGATCCTTTAATGGGTTTTTTGTGCTACTCCCTTGATTTTTTCACCATGGGGTTAAAAAAAAAATTCACCATCAAAATCATGCAGTTTTCATCGATCATCTTACAAATTTTTCTCAAGAGAAACTAACTAACCTATGTCCTAACCTACTCATTTGCACCTTTAGCCAAACTTAGACTATTGGGCTAAGAAAATATTCTACCTTGGGGTTATTTGACCAAGATTAGATTGTTTGGTCAAATTTATTCACTAGCTAACCTAATTTACTTGGCTAAGATTAGACAGTATAGCCAAGCTTATTCACTAATCCTAAATACTTAAATTTAAAAAGACTTGGCCATGCTAAACTGTGTGGATCAAGTCATTATCAATTCATGGGTATTTATCCTTTTTCTTTCATGCCCTCTTTTTATTTCTTTTCTTTTTCCTTTCTTTTCTTTTCTTTTGTAGAATGCAACAATATATGCAAGTCAAAAACACTAAAGGAAACAAATTAGAATCAGTAGTTGATCCTATAATTATAGGATTATAACAGTGGCTCCACATGGGGATGGTATCCTCCTTGTGAGATGTCAAGAATCTTATTTCTTGTTGTTTTGAAAAACTTCCTCTAGAGCTTCTTCTGCTGTTTGACTTGCTTTATTTTGAAAATTTTGATGACATTATTTAGTGTCTTAGGGCCTTCTCTGCGAGCTTCAAACACCTGAACAAATGCACCTACACACACATTGTTTGTAAAATAAACGATATGTACAATGGAAAGGGAAAGGTGATCTATTTACTGAGGTGAAAGATAATTCTTTAGCATCCTGCCATTTACAGGTCCCCCTGGCAGGACTGATCCATCACTATTACTAAGTAGGAAAGCATTATTTCCTCTATAGGCCTGAATGGTGTAAGGACCCTTCCACAAGCTATCGAACTTTCCATGTTTACCCTTATCTTCAATACTGGAGTCCTATTTCAAAACTAGATCACCCAATTCAAAGTTATCCCCTTTAGTTTTCTTGTCATAAATCTTTTTTATATTTTCCTGGATCACTTGAGTTGTGTTGTACACTTCTTCTCTGGATTGCATTAGGTGGATCATTTGATTTGTCCTTCGTTGGACATCATTTGGTTCTTCTTCGGTTTCCTGCAATAGTTTCATGACATGGACTCCTAATGAAAGGGGGAAAACTACCTTGATGTCATACACCAACTGGTATGGAGACATACCAATTTCTCTTTTGGTGCTTATTCTGTCAGCCCAGAGTGAAAAAACCAACTTATTATGCCATGATTTCTTGTTTTCTTGTAGTGTCTTTCTGAGAATGTTCACCAGAATTTTGTTAGAAGACTCATCTAGCCCATTCCCTTGCGGATAATAAGCCGTCGAGTGTCCAAGAGTAATGCGATATTGATTACAAAAATCTATGAGCCTTATGGATTTGAAATCCGTTGCATTGTCAATAATAATTTCTCTAGGGCATCCAAAATGAGACAAAATGTTAGTTTCTAAAAACTTGATGATGATAGAGTCGCTAGCTTGCTTGCATGCATGGCACAACCTCAATCCACTTGGTGAAGTAGTTTGTGGCTGTGAGGATCCACTTATGTTGTCCCGAGGAGGATTGATGTATTTCACCAATGAAGTCTAGACCCCATTGTTGGAAAGGAGATTCAACTGAGATGGGTTTCATAGGGAGTGGGAGAAGCTTCCTTTTACCTTAAAAAATCTGGCACTTTTGGCAAGAAGTAACCTTCTGGTGGACATCAACGAACAGAGTAGGCCAATAAAAACCAACCCTCAGAATCTTGTTAATTGTGGTCTTCCATCTCAGGTGCCCACCACAGTCTCCTACATGAAAATCTTGAAGAAATTTTTCAGCTTTGTCTTTTAACAAGCAATTAAGCAATATACCACCAGAATATTTCCAATAGAGATTGCTTTCTAAAATACAAAATTTCAATGCTTTCAATTTAATAAATCTAGCTTTGGTCTCAAACCTGGAGGAGCTTGTAAATTTTGGAGTACAAAAATGAGGTCTGCGTGCAAAGGGGAGTTTAAGAATACCTCTTTTATGTTTGGAGTCACCTGCTCTTCTGGTCCATCTGCTGTAGCCAAAAAATTAATATCTAAAGAATGAAAATTAGACTCAACCATTAATTTGGCCAAATCCTGTGCTTTGATCAGTTTAGTAGGTTTTGTTTCAATGTCATACTCCAGAATAACCACAATCCATTTTCCTCTTCTACCATCCAGATTATCTTGGGTCAGGATATCCTTAGTCACTGTGTTAAGGACGTATGCAATCGCGTGAGAATGGAGAATATAGACTCTAAAGTACTTTATGGCTTTCACTAGAGGGAAATCTTGTTTCTCCATTATGTTATAGTTCAAAGCAACATCTCTCAAAGATTTGTTGAAAAACGTTATGGGTTGTTTGTACCCTTCAGTATTTTTCTGCAACAACACAACTGCTATGGTGTGTTCATATGCGAAGGAGAAAAGAAGAAAGTCTTTTGTACAATCTGGGCTAATCAGAACCGTGGCTTGGGTGAGAGCATGTTTCACTTGATCAAATGACTATTTGGACTCGACATTCCATTTGATTTTTGTGTATTTTTTTAACATATTTGTGATATTCCTGAGAAGTTTGGCCAAGTTTGGTATGAATCTTCTAAGGAAATTTATTTTTCCAATGAAAGATTGCATTTCTTTGATATTCCTAGGGTGTTCAACCTTCTGGATGGATTCTATCCTGCTGGGATCTATTCTGTCTTTCAAGATTATGTGTCCTAATAGTTTACCTTCCTCTAACCCGAAAAGGATTTTCTTAGGATTCAATGAAATCCCAAATTTCTTGCACTTCTCAAACACGCGTCTGAGGTGGAGAAAGTGTTCCTCGTTAGATTTGGAGTAAACAGTTACATCATCCAAATAAATGACTATAAATCTCCCAGACTCGTCCACAAAAGCAATGTCCATTGCTCTCTAAAAAGTAGCCCCAATGTTCATCAGACCAAAAGGCATATTCACATACATGAAGGTTTCCTAGGGTGTGGTAAAAGCTGTCTTCTCTTGATCTTCTGGATGGACCAGAACTTGGTTGTAACCAAAGAAACCATCTAGTAAGGATATCCTACTGGATCCAATCACCTTTTGTAAAATATGGTCCATTTTGGACAAAGGGTAATTGTCTTTGAGAGAGACTTTGTTCAGATTTCTAAAATCTATGCAAAGTCTGATCTCGCCAGTTTTCTTCCTGGTAGGAACTTGGTTAGAAACCCATTTGGAAAATATCAAGGGGACTATAATATTTGCATCATACATCTTTTTGATTTCTTTCTCTATCAGGGGAATCAACTTGGGATTAATTCTCCTAAGTTTCTGTCTGAATAGTTTGTGTTCTTCTTTTATGGGTTGTTTGATACTCGTGTCGTAGGATTTTAAGTCCTCGTAACCCCAGGAAAAAAAATCTAATTATTCTTTAAAAAGTTCGATGTATTTTCATTTTTGCTCAGAGGGTAGAGATTTATAAAGTTTTATCATCTTGGGTTTTCATTTTTTTCCTATGTTGCATTCTTCGACCTCCTTAACACTAGCTTCAATTATTGGTTTTTTGGCAATGCCGTTAAAATCGAATAAATCTTCTAGCGGAACTAAACCTCTAGGTAACACATTACTTTTCAACTGTAGAATACCAGAATCTATCTCATTTTCATTTAACTCATCTACATCTACTTTATTTTCATTGAGATTTTTGAAATCTACGTTATTTACACTAACACTTTCAGAAATAGATTTATTTACAATCTCATCATCGTTTTCTAAATCTATGTTTGTACATTCAAAATCATTCTTACACTGTAGGAAGTCTTCAATTTGATCATCATTTCCAAGTACCTGCCAATATCTAATGCTGTCAGGAACGGTTGGTTTTCACTTCACCTCCTCTGTGTACTTGCGAGTGGGACGAAAAGGAATTTTACAGGTAGTTGCCGATGTGGCCAACTTGTCCGCCAGTATGTTTTGTCCTCTAGGAATTACCTGCAAGTCAATTTCAGTAAAGCATTGAAGAGCATCCAAAACAACATTCCTAGAAGCCCTAAGTGTGGGGTGTTTAGCTGCATACTCACCTTTGATTTCCTTTATAATCAGTTCAAAATTGTCCCTTACCATGATATTTTTGGCACCAAATTTCTTTAGTAGTTTCAAAACGAGCATCAGAGCCTCGTACTCAGCTACATTGTTTGTGCATTGAAAATTCAACTTGTAGGAATTATTCTCTGAATACTTTGACCTATGGTTATGCAACTAAACTCTGACTCCAACTCTTTCTTTAATCAGAGCACCATCGAAGTCCATGCTCCAGAAATATTCTGACAACTCCTCATTCTTTTCAATCACAGGGTTTCTTACTTCGACAACTACTTTATCATCCTTCGGATTATGTGCATCATCTTCTAGTTGTGCGATTTGTTCTTCAAAGTCACCATCATTGTATAGAATAAAATAGTATAGATCGGAGTGTGCGGAGTATAGTGGGTAATTGTGTGGATTTTCCTGGCTGCTGACCATATACTTCATTAGTGTTTCCCTGTACAATCTTCTCTGTTGTCCGAAAACCAGAATGGTTGCGTACGACATATCTAGCTGTAGGGTTCCTCTTAATTTAGCTACCCAATACCTTGATAGAAACATACCATACTTGGGGGGAATATTTGCAATGATGATATCCATCACCATGCTTTTCACTGGGATTTGAGCCAGGGTGATGCACAAGTCTTTAATCAAGCCTATACATTTGACTTTGCTGGAATCAAAAGAATGCAAATCTTTTTAGGGTCTAGTGACCTCGAGTCCCAAATTTTCCATCATGGCTTTGGGAATTAGGTTGTGAGAGGCACCCAAATCCAATATAGCGTTGTGTAATATCAAATCATGGATGTTTAGGTTGATGTAAAAAGGGGCCATGACACCATTATCAGTTTGACTGTCAACTTTAGGACCAAACAGGAGCTCAGGTTGATCATCGGCGAGGTTTAATGTGTTAGAGTGATGTACATATCCATCATTCAAAGATTTGGTACCTATCTCGGGTTCGATGCTTAAAACTTTTATCACTTGAGACCTATAAGCGTTCTTGTTCATCAACTCAGAGAGGGGAATGGGAATCTTCAATTTAGCTAGTTCCCCTTCAAGGCTGAAAGGTGCGGTGGCTTTGCTTAAGGTTTGTACTTCTTATTTATCTGTAGAATCTCTGTGGCCAGGTGCACTTGTTTGAATGGTTGATGAATCTTCATTCTGAATTTCTCTTTTAAGAATTTTTGGAGTTTTTTTCACATGAGATTCAACATTATTTCGCCCAGGGACTTTCTTGGGAGGGTTTTATGAGGTTTTCTTAGTTTTAGCATCCTTCTTTGGAGAGTTCATTTTTTCCTTCTTGATCCTTTGGTTATACTGCATGCGAACCTCCATTATAGCGTTCTCAAAGGCTTACTGTTCTGTTTTCTCAGCTTCCTCATTTACCTCTATTTGTGAAAGGAGAAAGATTTCGTTCTCTTCCTGGGTGAGAAAAATGGATTCATGATCATGATCATGATCACCCATTAGGTTTATATGAGTGTCATGAAACTCCTCGATTACTTTCTCCCCATCATCGGCATAATTCTCCTGGAGAGGTGGTCTAATCTGCTGATCAGGTCCCCTCTGTTCCCTTTGATCTCTAGGATCTCTCTGCCTGATCTGAGGTGGATTTCTTATGAAGTTTGGGTTTCTAATTTGAGGGACAACTTGGTTCTCCCTAGGTGGGTTCCTGTCAGTTATGGTGAGTCTCTGCATAATTTTCTCCATCTCCGGTGAGAGAATCTTATTTGGCATCTGATGAGGAAGCAAAAGGTTCTTCTTTGATGGTGGCCCTCTTTTTTGTTCTCTTCCTGGCCCTTCTGTCCAAAAGATTTGCTTCCACACCGACGCCACTTCTTTGCATGTCTTCCAGAGTTGTTGTGTTTCTTTCCCTCAACTGATATGATTTGTCAGCGTCAAAGCCATCAGGGAATTTTATTAATGCCAAACCTTGTGGTGGTTTGATATCAGCAGGGATTGCATTGTATAGATTGTTGAAATGAGTGCAGTAATCCTGCACTATCTCTCCTTGGTTCCATCTGATGTTCTCATACTCTGATAGAATCTGGAGAGAATTTTTCCTTACCTCCCACCTATCAAGGAAAGTTCGATGAAAGACAACAATGTCAATTATGGTAGTAGCATGTAAGGTTTTGAACCACTTTTTGACTTCTCCACTTAGACTTTGTGCGAATAATCTCATCTGCACATCAACTCATCTACTTCCTGCAAGTCAAAATAATTGTTCATTTTGTCAACATGTTGTTGTGCATTCAGGGGACCAGTACTATCAAACTGAGGGAGTCTGGTTTGATAATCTTGAGGCATGTCATGTAAAGGAGAAACCAATACCAATGGAGCATATCTTTCTGCCATGATTGGTGGAGGAGGATGAACAATAACCTATGTGACAGAAGAGGTAGTGACTTAAACTATAGAAGATGAAGGGCTTGGAGGAATGGAGTGACCTGGTTTATATTTAACATAAACTGCAACAATAGTTAAAACAAGAAGTTCGACGGACTGCTAAAGATGGAGTTTGTCTAAGGCTTGACCAAGATTCACAATTAAGTCTTCAATATTATCAGTCTCGGGACGAAAACATTGATCAACTTCAGCTCTGGGAGAAAGTATTTCAGGGGTCCTGGGATGAACGACAGTTTCATCTAAGACTGTTTTACGAAAAAAACTGTCAGATTTTGTCTTGAAAAGGCTTGGTTGAAAGGATATATCAAACTCAAGATCTTGAAGAGAAACTAACGTTTCTGGGAGGGAAGGGGACCTTAGAAGTGGGTTGTTACTCCTTGAAATATCTGTAGTATTTTTCTTCCTAGGTAACCTTTCAGGATTATCTGTTGCTATTGCAGGTTCTGGGTCAGGATGAGATCTAGTAAAAATTCTTTTGGGAGCCATAATTCTAATTTTTATTTTCTTTTTGGAGATTTTTAATTACTATATAAAATTTAACAACCTCTGAACATTATTTCTAGATAAATTTAGGGTTTGTGATTCTTTCAGAAATAAAGTTATCTTTGTCTAAGGGAAAGAAATCAAGGGGTGGAAAGTTTGTTTAATATGTCCCCAGTATGGTCACCATTTATGTTATCACTCTGTAAATTCCCAGAGGTTGTAAAAGGGCAGAATAAATTTACAAGAGGTAACCTTAACCGACCACTTCAAAACTGGGATCTAGCCCTGCCAGTTTCAGAGAGGGATCTCTCTGCAAGATTTAGATTTGTTTGGATTTTTCAGATCTTAGGCTAGTTTAAAAAAGAATAGTACCAACTTGTTTTTGTTTTTTTATAAAATGGATGAATGTCACTTACACTTCCATTGGCTATGGGGTTTGTTTTATAAAAATGGAGATAAAAGGACAGTTTTTAGAAGATTTGTTTTAGAGGGAAAGGTAGTGCAATTGTTGGATTCTTTAGGAATAAAATGATAGATAGTTGAAAAGGTGAGATATCAGTTAAAACAAAAAAGAAATTAATAATTTCTTTGTTGTAAAATTATAAGGAAAACATTTAAATGTGTAAAAGATTAAGAACAGAGTACACAAGGGAAAATTATGCAACTTTAACTTCTTTTAAAGATTAGGTTAGAAAAACAACATGATAACTGAGAAAGAAAACCTTTTATGAAGACAGAGGAAACGTCACCAACAAATAACACGTAGGAATCCTGTGAAATGTCTCTTTTTATTACTGGAATGACCTCTTGATAAAATTTATAGCGATTACAGCTTGGTTGGGCGTAAAGATCAACCCTCAATACTTATAAGTTTGAAGTATTTATAATGAAAGTTATAAATGACCCTGTCATTAATGATTAGGACGTGGCAGACCCTGAATCTAACTAACTAGCTAACAAGATGCAGAAATATAGGAACTGATGATGATGTGTCGAATCTTTCATGCTGATTTGGGGGAAGACCATTGGTGAGTCATTCACATGACTTTGACTGCGCTAGATGCTGATTTGGACGAGACCTTTTGTGAGTCATTCATATGACTTTGACTACATTGGATGCTGATTTGGATGAGACCTTTATCTTTACTCAATCAATTCGCACAACTCATCCCATATTTGTGTACCTGGGATGGTAAATTTCAATAGCTGGCGATAAATTTCACCCATCTCGGTATACTTAGAAAAAGTCAGATTGGTGAGGAAAATGTACTTGATTTCATGTTGTATGTCGAGGTTAGGCTACAAATTCTCCAAGAACGCTTTGCCTGTGATGATGCCCTGTATCCCTGAGAACTTGGAACTGTCTTTGGCCATGGTGGCAATATTTTTCTTATAATCAGATAAAGTCATCAAGTTATCATTTAGGACAAGTAAGCCAGGAGAGCCCTTTTTTTGTAAGGCCTCAATCTTTTTAAAAAGTATCTGGACTCCAATGTCCATGTTCTGATCTTTCTCCTCCAACTGCAACATTAATACTCTTTTGGTCAACGCTCTTTTTACTTCGAGGATAGTTTCTGTTCTGTCTTCAACTTTCAGTTCTTCAAGATCTTGCTTGGTTTTTGAATTTAGAAACTTGATGATCTCGTTAGCTGTTGAGGGCATTTCACCCAACTCTCTACTTATCTTGTCGATGGCCCGCCTACTCTTTAGCACCATATCATGTTGCTTGAACATGATTTTCACCATGGGACAAATCTCATTTATGGAGTTGGAGATGTCTGTCCAGATATTTTCCTTAGCCTTTGCTAATGTCTTACTTTCCACTGTTTGTTTCTGGACCTGTTGTATTTCCTTCTTAAGATTCTATGATACTTGTCTCTCAACATTGTATCTTGTTTGGAAGGAAGACTTGAGTTTTTGGAGACTTTCAACCTCCATTTTCAGCTTATTAATCTATGTTCCTTGTAGAGTCATCTCCTCCATGGAATTTTCTAGCTCCACAATCTTTTCCAGTGTTGTCAATGGAGTTGCCGATGGAATTTATTCTATAGTGGTCATTGGCACGATTGTTGTACTAAATTCCGCAAGGGGAACTATACTTAATGGAATAAATTCCATTGGGTTTTATTGTTACTTCTCTTTCAATAACCTTTCCAATTCTACCTCCATTTCCTTTATCTGTGCATTCTGCTGCATGATTAGCTTCAACAATTCCTCTTTCTAGTCTTCTGCCTAATCTATTTCTTTAGCTTGTGAATCCTTTGTTGGTGGAAATTTAAGCTGTTTTCTCAGAGATGTAATGTCAACATTCTTTTTCTTTATCATCTCCTCTGTTTCTTTTACATTTGAGGGACCATACCCAATCTTGAGCACCAACTCCTCTATGGATTTTATTCTGTTATCCTTTGCAAAAGAGGATATCCTTTCCAACTTAAATTGGGTCTGAATATTGTTTAGGGATACCTATAACTTTGCTTCTATAGAGGAAGCATGTGAAAATGTGGAGAAAACCATTTCTCCAGTCTGTCTGTGCAAATCCATCTGATCAGCTGGATGAACTTGTTTGGTGTGAAAAACAATAGTTGAACTTTTGTAGTCAGTGATATCTTTGGGTTGAGGCACCTGTGCTTGTATAAATACCAGACGCATTCTTCCTTTCTCCGTGTCAAAAGATAACAACAATCTTTGTTGTGTTGTGGAGGTTTGCTTCCAGAACTGAGCATAAGTGTTGTTGGTCAACATCTGGTTCTTCTTTTTAATCATGTCATATTTTTCGAAAATGTTTAGGGGTATAGATTCTTGTGGAGTTTGGGTGGTCACATCTATATCTATCTACTTCTTTGAAGAAGAAGTGGACACCACCTGATGTTTTCCCTCAAACACTTTGGTAGAGTAAGGCTCTTCCTCACCAGACTTGTGAATAACATGAGTGGTTTTGGGTCTTTTGCTGTATACCTGAAAATCTTATGCTGATACCTCAGTGATTGAAGGAGAGGCATCCTTTCTTGGCATTTTTTCCTTTGGTACCTGTGGAGTGGTAGTCTGTGAAAAAGAGACTGAAGAAGATTTATGTTGTTCAGTATCTACCAGAGTATTTGCCTTCCACTTTGTCTAGTTCATATACTTTTCAATTTTTGGTTTGAGGGTGTGAGAATAAGGTGAAATTTTTTGTTTGGATCTCATTTCTGCAATGATCCCACTTGGATCATAATCCCAAAGGAAACTAGTGCTGAATTTCATTTCCTTTAATAGTTTATCTGCCTCTTCCCCAGCAACTCGACTGTTGCAGATAAATGGTCCTATTTTCCCTTTAATCCTCATCTATTATTTTTTCTTCAGAGACACAAAGTGAGTGTTATCTGGTTTTATCATCTGACAAATATACTCTAGTGAAAATATTCGAACAGGCACATACTTACACAATTTGTATGGTGCTAGTTCACACCCATACACTCTGATCTCTGTGTGATTCTGATATAGGAACCAGTCCCTGGTCTTTGCAAGATCCGAAAGGTGTAGAACTCTTTGGATATCCTCGTTTATCTTCTGTCCTAGTCTTCCACTGAGCATGTTTACTACTGGGTGATTAAACAACTCGATGAAATGTTTGAAAATGAATTCAGTGGAGTTTCTTTTGAGCAACGATGTCCATAAAGTTACTGCTTGTGGTTTTCCATCCTTGTCCATCTTCTGCATGAGAACAAAAAATTTGTTTGCTTGATAGAACATAAACATGTAGGCCAGTATTGAAGAATACCAGAACATGCCTTATGTAGGGAAATTTTCCAGTTGCTCGTGCAGGTTTTCGGCCAAAAAGCCGTTGTAATCAAACTAGGTGGAAACTCTCTCTTTAGCAGAGAAAATGGGCAGGAAACCTAGGATAGGTTCATCCACCCATTCATTTGAGAAATAACCAAGAAAACAACATAGTGTCGAGATAATATGGTTTCCCTTTTTGGAAAATATGGAGGAATGATAAGGGGGATTCTTCTTAGGAAATTGGGCATCTTGTGGGAGGAACAACTCAAAGATTTGTGCTCTTTGGGGAAAATACAGGTTCTGATACATTCTAGTCAATATTTCAATTGTGAGGGGAGAACGAGGTTTGGCTCTGGGCACCTGCATCATTTGATCGATGGCCTCGAGTGTAATAAGGAAAAAGGTTTCTCAAGACAACAATATTGTTAGTCCCTAAAGTTGCACTGACTGTGAGAGGGTGCAAGCTACAACATCATAAATTTATTGCAAAGTGTTTTAAAGGTTTTAATGATTTTGTTTTTGGGGTAAGGTGGTTGAAAACTAGCTTAAGAGTATATCATAACATGAAAATCACAATTAGAACATAGCATATCCCATTGACTGGTTAAAAGGTAGTCACATAGATGAATTAGACCAATTATAAAACAGAGGAGGAAGCTTCCAATTTGTCAACTTCACACAAATCCTTGTCTCAGAATATCATAAAGAAACAAGACCATCAACTTGATATCAAAACTTGAAAATAATTTCCACAGTAAATTTTTCACTGTATTAATTAACAATCAAGAAACAAAAGCATTGCAATCTGAATAATGAATTCAAGCATGAAGAAAGAAAAAAGAGTAGAAAAGAGTGTCTAACCATCCATATGCCTTTGCTATTAAGTGTCAAATAGAATAATAATGCCTTACAAGGAGTTTTTAGAATAAGTCCTTTGGATCTCCAATTTTTTGACCTCAACACAGTCTTTCCTCTGCCTATTTAAACTATCCATAAAACCTCCATATCCTATCATCTAGTGTACTTTTAAAGAATAGATCCAAATAGTATCTATCTACTAGGGAAGTTAGCTCAAAAAGAGATTTTACAATCCAAAAATAGATCATTTCTCAACAACTTGATATTGTATGATCTTTCCAGCATTACATTTGATTCTACAAAACAAGGATTAGTTTGATCTAGTCATATAGTTCGAGGTATTTGCATTTCACAGGCCAAAAATGAGTAGACACTACCATATTTCCTGGAAAACATCAAAATTATGATTGTAGCAATCTTCATGAAACCTTTAGGATATAATCACAGTAGTGGCTTTAGCATTTTTCTATTTGAGCTTTGTGGTAAGCACGACAATGTGACAATAGAGTCTGAAGTTTATTTCTTTGAGTTCTTTGAGCAACGCCCTTTGCTCTTTTTTCTTCTTTTTGAAACCTTGAATCCTTTCATGCTAATGAGCATTCCATTGTTCTATTTGTGCCTTTTCTTTCTTCAATTGTTTCACTGTTTTCTGGAATTCCTTGATCCTTTCTTTATCAGTTCTGATTTTAACCTTGAATTCTGAGAACTCTTCAAAAGGTGCATGCTCATTCAGATTTAAGGAAACCTTGGGTTCTTTCGATTTAACTTTGTATTTAGAAACCATTATTGAGCTATTTTCTTCATCAGAACTTGTTGAATCCATGGCTTCAGACACATCTGATATGTGATCCGAGTCTACAAGGTAATCCTTTTTATTCTCAGGAACTCACTGATATCTTTAGCAATTTCTTTAGCTTTTGCCAATCTGGTTGTAGCTCTCGTTATAGGTCCTATAGATGATAAAAAAAATTGTTTACCTTTGTTTACTAGTTTCTTAAGCAATGGAGTTTCTTTTGCCTTTTTCTTGGTAGCTGCTTTAGCATCTTCAAAGTAATCTTCTATAACTATGATGTTTTTTCCTTTGATCGATGGATTATACATGGCTTCAGACTTCAACCTGTACTTGTTGGTAACCCTAGTAGAGTTCCTTCTAGGTTTTTGAGATGTAGACACACCTTTATTCTTTGTCCTTTTGTCTGCAGCGCCCCTTTTACTGGTTGATAGTGATTCATGCTTGACTGTAGTTTGAGTATTAAAATATTATTTTGAATCTTCTTCCCCTTTAACATATTCCTCATAAAACATTTCAATTTCTGGATCCAACTTAGGTCTTTTACCTCTGCTATTCCTTGTCACCCTGATATTAGGCATTTCTTCTTTAACATGGGTTTCATCAATTGAAATATTTTGTTTCTGTGTAACAATATTTTTTCCTTTTCCTTTCTTCTGCTTGCTGGAATGTGTGTTAGGATTTAAGGATTGCATGAGCCAACTCTAGGGTTTCTGCAATTCTCTCAATGCAGACATAACTAAAGTCTTAATTAAGACTTGATGAAACAGGCTTCTCTTTGCATTGGTGGAGAGTGACTGCACTCTCTTTGACATCTTTGTCAAGATTTTGAGTAGAAAGTAAGGAAGATTTAAGGTATAATGTCCATTTAGATGCATTAATATCCTAATGTGGTAGATACTGACTAGTGAAAATCTACCATCGTAGGTGATATACCTATGGATAACGATCAGAGAAGTGTTCCATTCAGGTCTAATCCAGCTGTGAGGAACTCCCTTTCTCCAATTCAGATTTTGCTTATCTAGAAGCAGGAATTGATTGACAAACTATGTAACCACATGCTCTTTCTTCCACCATCTTTCTCCTCCAACCACCAATCTGTAAGATTTAGAAATTGTCTATTTTGTCACCAACATCAACATATTCCCGATCTCCACCTCGTGACCATCAAAGTTTAGTGAAAACTCCATGGAGACCTGCTCGTCATAACATTGAAAAGTGGTAATGAATTCAAACCACCCGACATCTCTGAACCTTTGAGCCATCTAAGGATAAGCTTCGAGGAGTTCAACACCATTGGGTTCTAATTTGACTACCTGTCCGCTCCTCTTAGGCGCCATCAAAACACATTGCTATAACTGGCACTATTTGGATTCCGAATTTGCCACTTGCAATTTGTTAGTATATAACTGTTCTTCTGAGCAAATACATGGGCCTAAAATTCAGCAAAATAAAACATAGAATGACAGGTTCAATATAATGATCGTTGAGAATTGGATGATTTGAAATGGGTCCTTTGTGGGTACAGAGAAATCCGATCATGTAACTGTTTGAATCAAAAAATGATTCCAAAGCTATTGTGGGACACATGTGAACTCTCAAACCATGATTTGTGTCATCATAACAAAATCTGGGTGACGGGCGCATATTAAGGCATGATTATCTTTGCGCTACGGGAATAATTCTATTCCAGTAGCGCTATTAATGACTTAGCATAATTTGAATTTGTAAAGTTCAAAAAGGCATATCAAGTGACACATCATTTAAAACCATGTATTACAACTCCAAACTTAAATACATTATTCAAAAAGATGAAATGCAAACCATAACAAGCTAAAAACAATGATTAAAATCAAATGGAAGCAGATAATGAAGTGCAGGTAGGAAGGGTTTGGGATTAGGGTTTCTCACAAAATCAAAAGCAAAAATTAGAGACTAACACTGGCTCCTTCTAGGGATGGAGTTTTGATAATAAACTCCAAGAACTGCAGACCAATGCCTTTTCCTTTATCTCTGATTCACTTATCTCCTTGCATCTGTCAGTATTTTATTCTCAGCATAACTATAAAAACAAGTCCATTGGGTATATGGAGTCTTTATTGAAAATAAAACCTACTCTACTAACTGTAAACCTGATGATCCATTAGAGAAAATAGTGCTTCAAGAACCTCCCATTCACTGGGCCCCAAAAATTTTATGTGTTGTCTAAATTATGCAGGAGACAAGTGTTATTGTTCATTACCTTGGCTATTATGAAAGGACCATACCATAGGTTATCGAACTTACCATGTTTTGCTTTATCCTCTCTCTTGGCATCCCATCTTAACACCAAATATTTCTTAGTTCCCTTATCGAATGTAGCCTTGACTTTGCTCTGGTGAGCAACATATTTCTGATTCACCTGTTCTCTGACCTGCTGAACTTCAATCATCTGAAAAATTCTCCTTTGGATATCATTGGGTTCTTCTAACTCTTCGTGTAGAAACTTTAAAACTAGCAGGCCCAATTGAGTTGGAAGAATAGATTTTGTCCCATATACCATCTGGAAAGGAGATGTCCCAATAAAATTCTTGTTGCTGATACGATCAACCAAAAGGGAAAACTTTAATTTGGAATCCCATGATTTTTTGTTTTCTACTAGTAGTTTTTTAATAATCCCTATCAGAGTCTTATTGGAAGATTTCGCCAATCCGTTCCCTTGGGGGTAGTAGGGAGTAGAATGAACCAATTTGATACTAAAATTATTGCAGAATTCAATCATGGAATTCGATTTAAAAGCCTGTGCATTATCAATGACCATTTTTTTAGGACAACCGAACCTGGAAAAAATATATCCTTCCAGAAATTCCATGATTACCTTGTCTGTTGTATTCCGAGTCAGAATTGATTCGATCCACTTCATAAAATAATTTGTGGCTATAAGAATCCATCTATGTTGTCTTGAATATGACAGATTAATCTCTTCGATGAAGTCCAATCCCCACTGTTTAAATGGTCCATGGGTGATGATTGGTTTCAGAGGCAAAGATATAATTTTTTGCTTTCCAACAAATTTCTGACAGGGTTCACATGCCCTGACCTGAGAAAAAATATCTGAGAATAGAACTGGCCAGTAATAGCCTACCCTAAGAATATTGAAGGCAATAGCCTTCCAATGATGATGACCTCTACAGACACCATGATGTAGATCATGAGAAATTTTTTTAGCTTCTTTTTCATCAACACACCTCAACAGAAAATCGTTAGGGTCTTTCTAGAATAGGTTCTGATCAACAATGCAATACTTTATTGCTCTCAACTTTAATGATCTAAATTTTGATTTATCCAACTCTGGGGGAGATTGAAAGTTCAACAAAAAAAATACGATATCTTTGTACCATGGTGAATAAACATACTTGTTGTTTACCTGTGAATTTGTTTCTTCAATCTGGACAAAAGAATCCTGTGTCTTGTCTGAAATATGGTACAACCCAATTGCTTTGCAATTAGATTCTGTCATTAATTTGGCAAGGCCTTGTCCTTTTATTAGTTGAGTAGGATTTATGGTGAGATCATACTCCAAGATTTTTGTTATCCATTTCCCTCACTTTCCTTCACAATCAGGTTGAACCAATATTTCTTTGACTGCATTGCTTGGGACATAAGCTGTAATCTTAGATTGAAGAACATATACTCTAAAGGATTTCAGAGCCTTTACCAAGGCATAGGCCTATTTTTCTATTATATCATACTTCAATTCAGAGGCTCTGAGGGTTTTTCTAAAGAAGGATATGGGCTGCTCGTATCCTTGCTCATTTCTTTGCAGAAGAACAAAAGTTATGGTATTTTCTGATGCAAATGAAAAAATCATGAATTCGTTGGAGTAATATGGGCCAATTAGAATGGGTGCCTGAACAATAGCCTCCTTGATCCTTTCAAAGGATTCTTTCGCTTCTAGTATCCACTTAATTTCTGCATCCTTTTTCAACATGTTAGTAATGTACTTGATAATCTCTACAAAGTTAGGTATAAACCTCCGTAAAAAAATAATTTTACCAATGAAGGACTGAATAGAATTTTTGTTTCTCGGAATGCCTATTTGTTGGATAGCCTTTACTCTTTTAGGATCTATTTTAATACCTTCAGGTGAAATGATGTGTCCTAAAAG
>JZKD02S1776143.1:21223-32155 GCA_000966675.3 Picea glauca | reverse complement strand
CACCCACTAGAAGGAAGCACCAACTCCCTGGTTTCTCTAGCACCAACTAGAAGGAAGCACCAACTCCCTGTGTTCAAGCACCCACTTGAACCTATGAGGACAACATTCCTCCCTAACACCTCCCTTCCACCTTGAAATACAAAACTTTGCTACTGAAACTTATTACAGTGATATGATGTTCAACAATGGCTTACCAGACTCATCACTGTTCTGCTGCAATTCGTTGCTCTGTCTGCCTCATTGCCTTTCTGCACACTTGACTTGCGCTGTCTGTTCTTCTGCTTTTTATGCTCTGTACGGCATGTCCATTCACTCCACAGTTCCTCTTCTGTGCAATTCAGCTGCTGCACTCTGATCCTTCTTCACACACGAATCACCTTCACCAACAACAACCACAACAAACTCCAATAGCGACAACAACAACTTCTCTTCTCTGTACCGTGTATATATATCTTCTGTGCATCTTGTGCATGCAATATTCGCCATTCCTCTGCATGCTCATACCACGCCCATCTCCTCCACATCTCAAGTGCTCTGCGTGATCATCATCGTGACTCTTCAGCTTCTCTGGCTGTTTTCCCACGCGTTCAGCATCACTGGGTGTTCTGCTGAGATTCCTCAGCCTCTCTGGCAGTTGAGACTCTTCGTCTTCTCTGTGACAGTCGAGCTCACCTTCTCTGTTAATCATCCCATGTGTCTTCGAGTCCTCTGGCTGGAACCATCAGTGGTTTATAGCAGTTATACTATGTCCTGCTACAGTAGCCCTCCGATATCCTTCAGGTTTATTTGCGCCGTTGGATGAACTTTATTAATCTTGCCTTTAAATCGGGTTTCGGCATTTCGACATTCCTATGTCCAAGTGTTTTTGACACTTCAAGTCGCGATCTCCGAAACCTCGATACAAAGCTTTTCTACACTAGCTCCTTCCCTAATGTGACTATGGTCATAACCAAGCACCTATGCAAAAAGCGCTTTTCGCGAATTCGTGTTTTGTGGATCTGGAGATGTGGCATCTCGACTTTCCAAGTCGCGATCCCCGATACCCCGCAATGGCGTGGGATCAACAGTCCTGATCAGAGCTTGATTCAACGATTGCGATTGAATCGCAATTTCGCATATCGCGAAATCAACATTCTTGTTGCATTGTTTACTTGCCTCTCCATGTTGCGATCCCCGAAACTCCGATATGGAGTTAGATCAATGGTCCATATCTGAGCTTGATTCTACGGCTGCGATTGCATCGCAATTTCGCATATCGCGAAATCGACATTCTTGTTGCATTGTTTCTTTGACATCTCCAAGTTGCGATCCCCGAAACTCCGATATGGAGTTAGATCAACGGTCCAGATCTGAGCTTGATTCTACGGCTGCGATTGCATCGCAATTTCACATATCGCGAAATCGACATTCTTGTTGCATTGTTTCTTTGACATCTCCAACACGCGATCCTCGAAACTCCGACATGGTGTAAGTCGTCTGACGTCACATGTGTTAAATAACTGCCACGTGTCACCCTGATTCGTGACTTACATGTGCTTGGAATGTTGAATCAATCTGACACTTGTCATTACCTGGTTGTTGCATGTGTTCCTAGCTGACGTGGTTTGCTGACATGAGTCGAATCGACGGTCCATATCTTATCTTGATCTGACGGCTGCGATTAAATCGTAATATCGCATATCACGATTTCTAGATTCCTGATGTTAATAATCTTTGACATGTTTACCTCGCGATCCCCAAATCTCCGACAAGGACTGGAATCAACGATCTAGATCAAAGCTTGATCGGACGGTTCAGATTACATCGCGATTTCGCATATCGCGAATACGCCCGCTTCTCCTTATTATACTTTAAAAGGTGTGCAGGTTCTCCTTGATCCAACGATGGTCGGGTCCTGCGCTTGGATCTAACGTCTGAGATCTGTCCTCCTGTTCAATTCTCTTCTTTTTGTCTTTATTCAGATCTGACGGCCCTCATGCTGTCGGGAATTTAGGATGAGATCCAACGATCACTAGCACTTCTCCTCTGGAGCGTACTTTGTCCTTGTTTTGCCTTCGCTGCATACTCTGATCTTGCCATCAATGACAAGCTTACGCTACCTGTTAAACATTTGCCAACATTTTTTCCACAGAGCAGTTTGCACCCAACCAGGCTTTGGAGCAATTATTTTCCAAACTTTCTTAGCTCCCATTGCCACATTTTGAACACTGAGATCTTTAAAATTCAGACCGCCTTCCAGCAGGGGCTTGGTGATTTTATCCCAACTTACCAGGGGGATTCTCTTTTCATTTTGTTTATTGCCTTTCCAAAAGAAATTGCGAATGTAATCTTCCATTTTCTTGAGGATACAAGCTGGAGCCAACATAACAGAAAATTGAAAGATTGGGAGGTTGTTGAGGACAACCTTAATAAGCACTGTTTTACCAGCATGGTTGAGCCAAGAGAAGCCCCAGGCCTGAATCTTGAGCTTGAAGTGATCTATAAGAGGGAGCCAGTCTCTGCTAAAGGCTGCCTTTTGGAAAATTGGAAGTTTCAGGTACTTGAAAGAAGACCAGTTGGAAGAGGCTGCAAAGCCCAAGCATCTGGAGATGGCATTGAGAGTGCTGCCAGGAACATTCTAACAGTAAATATGACATTTCCTTTTATTTAGGATACTTCCCGTTCCATCACAGTAATCATCCAACACTCCTTTGAAGCGAGAGGCCGAGATCAAATTGGTTGTGCCCAGCAACAAAGAATTGTCGGCGAACAACGCATGATTAATATTTTTTACTCCTCTTGCAATGTTCAGGCCCATTATCTCTTGGTCAACCTGTTTTTTTTCCTAGTAAAAGCTTAAAACAGAAGTTTGGAGGACGAAGAGGAGGGGGGAAAGGGGGCACCCCTGTCGGAGCCCTCTTGAGGCTTTGAAGAAAGCTGCTGCTCGCCCATTCACCAAAGGAGCAATCCAAGGTTCATAGATAGAAGACCGAATCCATTTGATGAAGTTATTCCCGAATCCAAACTTGTGCATAACGTCAAAGAGAAAGCTGTGTCAGACACGATCAATGGCGTTTGCGAGATCAAGCTTGACGACCATACCCTTTTCTTTTCGAAGCAGACTTAAGTGTATCGCCTCTTGAACTAAGATGAAGTTGTCCCCGATCTGTCTCTCCTGAACAAACCCCCCTTGCTTCTCAGGGATACTAGAAGGGAGTAAAATTTTCAATCTGCTGGCTATCACCTTTGTTATCAACTTGTAACCAATATTGCAAAGAGAGATAGGGCAAAATCTGTTGAAGGCATTGGCTCCCTTTTCCTTAGGGATTAGGGCAAGGAAGGCAGAATTAGTGCTGCTCCCAATTTTCTGACAGGCTTGGGATTTTAGGACTAGTTTATGCAAATCCTTTTCGACTATTTGCCAACAGGTTTGGAGAAATCTGGTTGTAAACCCATCTGGTCTGGGGGTTTTATCGGGCTCCATGGTGAAGAGGGAAGCCTTAATTTCTTCTTTGGTTACCTTAGCTTTGAGGATCTGGTTCATTCTATTGGTGATCTTTGGAGGTACTACATCGAGGAACTTGGAATTCTGGTCCCTGTCCCCTTCTTCACTGTAAAGGTTTTTAAAATGGGAGTAAGCTGCCCTTTTGATGCTAGCGAAATCTTTGTGAGTAGTGGCATCTTCTTTGATTTATGAGATGGAGTTAAAATTTCTTCTCACTTGGGCTTGTTTGTGGAAGAAGGAGGTGTTCCTATCTCCCGCTTTTAGCCAAATGCTGCGAGATTTCTGTCTCCAATATTCTTCCTCCGACAAACAAGCCTTGTGAAATTTCTGCTGTAAATCTGCTTCCTTGTCTAAAATTTCTTTTGTGATTTCTGCACTTTTCGTCTGTAGTTGGTGGAGCTCCAGGCTGGCTTGAACTTGTTTTCTTTCAGAAGCTGGATTAGGGAGGGTTTTGGCCCAACTTTTCAGAACTGCTTTCACTCTTCTGAGTTTTTCCTCCCAGACGTAGAAGGAAGATCCCTTGACAGGCTCCCTCCAACTTTCCTCTACCTTCTTCATGAAATCTAGTTCCTTGACCCATAAAGGGCTAAATCTGAAAGGTATAGGGCCTAGATTTTTTTGGGCCAGGAATTCAAGTTTGATGGGCTTATGATCTGAAATACTGCAAGGGAGAATATGCATACTAGCCTCTAGACCTAAAAGAAGGAAAGAACTTTGAACAAGAAATCTATCAAGTCTTGCTGCAATATGACCAGGTCCGATTCTTTTGTTTGACCAAGTGAACTTACCATTGGAGGGCTTGATGTCGAACATATCCCACTCTTTCATGAGGTCCTCCACCCATTCTCTTGCCGGGCTCCTGACAATATTGCCTCCTCTCTTCTCTGACGAAATCAAGGTGAGATTAAGATCACCGGCCATGATGACATTTTCCACTTTCTCCGTTTCTGCCAGATACCTGATGGAGTCCCAACAAACCTTTTTTTCCCTTGCGTTGACTGGTGCGTAAACATTAAAGAGGCTGATGACCTCCTTTGTGTTCATAAGCTGAAGTTTCAAATATAGCCAATGGTCATTTGTAATTTTAGTGATCAACACGTACTTGCTGTTGTTCCAAAGAGAGCCCAGCCCACCCGAGGCTCCTCGAGCCGAAACGACCAGTCCTCCACCTTTCTTCCAGAATTTCTTGCTGACTTGAGGGAAGTCTTTGCCCTCCATTTTTGTCTCCTGGATTAGTAGAATATCAGGGGCTACTATTCTTATGAGGCTTCTCACGACTTCTTCTTTCACTTTGTTCTCCATACCTCTGCAATTCCAGGAGACGACCTTCATCACTTACTTTTTTGGGTGTGTTGGGCTCCCTTGGATCCCTGAGCCTGATTCCTTGTCATCTTCGGGGTTTTTGCAAAAGTTTCTCAAGGGTTTGTTGGCTGCCCTGAAGCTTATCTTTATAGGTTTCCTGCTCTCTCTTATCTCGGGCAGACTTTCGACCTCTTGTCGATCTTCTGGTCGAAGTTTGTGTGTCCCCTATTTCTCCTTCCTCTTCTGATTCCTCTGAATCTTGTTCCTCCTCTTCAACTTATGCTTGTTTATCCTTGAGGCTTTCAGAGGAACTTTCCCCTATCCTCAGGGCTAAGGGTACCCCTTTGTCAGGGGACGGTGACTTTTGTTTTTTGACCTCCTGGATTTCCTCTGATGCTGAGCTTAAGGGCCCGAATTTGTTTGTTTGACCGTTTAGGGAGAGGCCATGTTGTTCAGGATCCGACTGGGGCCCTTTGTCTTTTGGAGCCCCAGATTTGGGGGTTTTATGGGAGTTTTTTTTCTGCTTGATCTGATTCCAGCCTTCCTCCTTTTCTTTTTCTTTCTCTCCATTACTTGGGCAGCCCCTGGAAAAATGTCCGTAGACATGACATTTTCGGCACTTGAATGGAAGCTGCTCGTAATCTAATTTTTGCACATGAGTCCAACTGTCGACTTTGATTTTTATTGCCTCCGGTAGTCCCACCTCTAGATCGACCTCAACATAGATTCAAGCACAATCATATTGGTCCTTATTGTTAGCTCGATCAATAAATTTGCCCAGTGTGTTACCTATGTGTTGCAAAGAATCCCAATTCCAGCAGTGAACTGGGAGGTTCGACAACCTGACCCATACTGGAACGACCGTAGGGACATCCACTTCTGGATCAAAGTCTGGTGTCCACTTGTTGAGATACAAGCCCTGAGGGCCCATGAAATAGGGCCCGTTCCGAAATATCAGATCTTTGTCCTCTTTTACAGGGAATTCGAACAAAAAGTAGCCTCTCCCCAAGAAGTAAGAGGTTACACTATTCTTGATCAAGGGTTTCCAGTTTTTGATCACCCAGTGCTCCGTTGCTTTTGGTGAGGGCCAAAGGCCAGTAAAGTGTCCCATAAGGGCACGATCCGCTAGAGACAAGGCGACCTAGATCGGTTTCTCTGGGGGGAGGGAGATTTCAGGAATATCGTCTAACTTTTTCATGAACTTAGGGGGTTTAGAAGTCTTCTTTTTCGCCAGAGAGGCCAGCATTCGGTTGAAGGCGTCCTCAACTGTTGGAGTGGAAGGTGAGGGAGGAACCTGGGAGGATCCCAGCGCCTCCATGGCGGCGAGAGGAACCCTGGATTAGTCACGCGCGAGCTCACGGATCGCCGGATCATGAGAGAGAACTAAAAAAAAAAAATACCAAACAAAAATGTTGTAAGAACGGATAATTAATTGATTTCTTATAACATAAAATATTTAATTTAATATTTAAAACATATAATATTCTTAAATAATTAAAGTTTAAGCAATTTTAAACTAAATCTAAGCAATTTAAAATTTTAAAATTTAATTATATAAGATTTTTTTTTTAATAATAATAAATAAGAAAAAAATAAAAAAATAATGTATATAAAATAATTTACGATAATCAATACAAAAAAAAAAAAAAAAACTAAAAAAAACTAAATATAAATTAAAATAAATAATTAAAAACAAATTTTTTAAAATAACTAAAGTGCGGGCACACATGTAGCCCATGTGCCCCTCCCCCGTTTCCCCCCGTTTTCCTTAACCTAACCCTACACCTCGCTCTCACTCACACATCACACAATATTCCCTCCCAACCGCCTCTTCCTCTACAACTGCGGGCTGAGGGTTCCTCTTCTTTCAGTGGTGTGATGTACTGTATTCCCTTGCGGGTTCTTTCCATGTGACTTGGCACTTGGTCTTGCCTTTGGTGCTTTATGTTGCACCGACAACTACCAAAGCGCAGAGGGATAGCGCGAGGCAAGTAGGCCAATAGGAGGTGGGCGCGTTTCGTCTCGACCATGGTTGAGTGGTCTTAAGCACCAGGTGTGTTGGTGCAAAGAGCTGCCAAGTATGGACACATTGGTATCCTTGAAGGATTTGGTCAAATGTGCAGATGTAGCTCGGACAATCCATCGGTGGTAGCGAAGACTTTGTGAAAATGGAGGTCGGGTGTTCGGACATCATCCTGGTTGGATCCCCAGGAGGGAAGAGGCGGGCTCGTCCCCTCGTAGCTTGGTGTGCTTGGCCTCGTCCTGGGTGTGGCTTAGTTGAGACTTATTGTTTGGTTACTTGGCTCGACTCTAGTGTGTCTAGCTCATGGACTTAGGAGGGAAGAGGCGCTTGGAGGTCACATTGGGTGACCTCCATGCATCCTTGTGTAATATAATACTCCCCTCCTCGGTGGCATGGCGCTATAAGCTCATGATTTTGGGATTGAAAGCTTCGCCTTGTCTCCACGACTCATTGCGCCCCTGATACAACCTAAATGTACAAGCTGAAGTCCCCTCTCTATCTCCCTCTGTAGGTGCAAAGATCTCGCACAGTGCCTCTGTGAACAATTGAGTCAACAAGCATCCAAAAGGTTAGGCTCGACTTATTTATCTCAAATCTAAAAACAAAATCGAGAAGGGTTGAGATTTGAGTTTTAAGATTAGATTTCATGGCCACCGATATCGTAGTAGTGGATCCATACATGGATTCTTCAAGTGAATGCACAAAATCTGAAGACGAAGGCACCGACGATTACAGGAAAGGAGGATACCAAGCAGTTTGATTGGGCGATTCGTTCAGAAATGGGATATATGTGGTGCAACGAAGCTCAGATGGGGTCATTTCTCTACTGTCTGGCTTGCTTGGGACCTCCAAGAAGCTATATTTTATCAACCCTTTGCCTGTATTTTGTTTGGCTTTTTAACTATGTTCTGGATTCTTTGTTACTTTGTAAGATCTTAGGCATCATTGTGAAATTTTTCCCTGGGATTAGAACCCCAAACTTGCCATTTGTGCGTGGCCAGATTGTTTTGCTTTTCTTTCTCTTTCGTTTGAGTGTAAACATAGAAAATAAAATAGCCAGATCACTCTCGTTTTCATTTGGGTTTGCAATTTTCCCACGCCGACAATGCATGTTCACGACCCTGGTATAAAGTCACAACACCAGATCGAATCCAGAGTGGAGGTTTTTGTCCCAAGATTCGAACCTCGGACCTGGTTGCTTTGGGTGTAACAACCCTTCTATCATCTTATCCCAATATCTTTCTATGCTTTCTTATGATTGTTATAGTTTACTTCATTACTGTGTATATGTATTATATATATATATACATTATTCAGATCACTACCCTTATTATATTTATAACTTTGCAAACTTTGTATACTTCTATTTTCTAAGACTAACATTCACTTATTTGATTCTCTATGACTCGTGCAGGTGAGCATACAGTTTACAGGTAGCCTGAACAGAGGGTGAGACAATTTGCAGGACCCCCCCCCCCCGTTTTTTTATATATACGGACTCTCCCTATTCCCGGGTTCCTATGGGTAGTTCTTCATAGGTTTTAAGGTCTGTAAAATAAAGGGTTTCTGGGTTGTAGGTTAGGGGTTTGGGAGAAGATTGTACAGTTATGTGGGTGGTCAAGCCCAGGTTTCAGTTTTGAAACTGAGCTCTGATACCATGTGTAGTGTCCTGCTAACAGAACCTAAAATTTAAATATAATCATAACATTGATTTTGATAATTTCTTTACGATTTTATATTCAACAAACTAACAAACTAACAGTTCATGGTTCAACAAATTCAAATGAGCAACATGATATAAAAATTATATATAAAAAAAAAACATATACATCATAGTAAATAATGAACCATCATAACGATAATAACATGCAATAATAATGAACATAAATACCTCTCAAGTGATGTTGTTTCCCACTCTGTCTGTCCAAGCTGCTCTGCCCAAACTCTGACGAAGCTACTCTGCCCAAACCCTGCCCAAAACTGAATCTTTCCTTCCAGCCAACTAGCAACAGAACATATCCGGCTCCCTAGCTCCAGGATTCCTGGCCCCCGAGCCCAAAACTCCCGACAACCGATGCTCCCTTGTATCAGTCCAACAAATTCCTCAAGCCAAAACCAGAAATACAGTTTTTCAATCCCTCCCCCCAAATCCAAAAAAAATCCTCCTCTCGAATGTCTTTGCCCCCACATATCCCCCCGTCCATTCAATGCCAACCACCTTATCCCTCCATTCAATGCCAACCCTCCTTCAATACGTTAAGTTTTCTTTTAATAAAATAAAATTTATTAAACTTAAATTCGTTACCCAAACATTTAATTAGTTAATTATTTAATTAATATACATCAAACAAACAATAAATAAATAATATTATTAATAAATAATAATTAATTAGTTAATATACATTAGGACAATTAATTAAACTTAATAAACCTTAAACAATTATTTAACTTTGACAATTAGTTATTTAACTAGGGTTGTTACAAGCTGCCAAAAGATGGCTAGGGCAAGGCACACTTCCCAAGATAGTTTTTGCTCAAAAATTCCTCTTCAGTAAAAAGCCCTAATTTTCTTGTACGACAACAATAACGTCTAGATACCTAGTGAAAGATGCTCTATTTAGTCAAGCTCTGATACCATGCTAAGTTTTTAGTGTTGTTATTAGGTTATTTCCAAATTACATGAGCATTCAATGCATTTCCAAAACAACAACATAAAGAGGATCACTGAAAGAAACATAACCACAAGGTACACAACATTTTATCCTGGGAAACCCTCATGAGGGAGAAAACCCAACAAAAACTTCCACAATAATAGATTGCCAATACAATGCCAAGACTAAGACCAAAACACCAAAGATAAACCAAGACTGAGCATGTGCCTCTCTTCTCCGTCCAACTACAATTGCAACTGCCTTTAAGATATGTGCACTATATGAGTGAGAGTGAGTGTATTCAAATGAGGCACCATCCTCACATATAAATACAAGTTAAGGAGGCGCTAGGGTTATGCCTATTCACTTGGTGGGGTCAACTTATCCTAGAAGTGGTTAAAACCACTTTATAATTACCAGGGGCCGACTTTACAAATACCACTATACAAATGCAGTTTGACCAATCCACAAAAGGGGATTTGATCTTATACAAGACCCGACTTGATTGATCTGCAAAAGGGGATTTGATCTATAAAATAATAACTCAAATATAATTAGAATATTCTTCCAAGTTACAATATTTCAACAATGCCATTGACATTAAACCTAAAAAGAATCAAGAATGGGGTGTGTATATGGGTTTGTAGCAAATGCACTAGAGACAATTTACTAATGAAATAGACAAATACCATGGTAATTTTTTTGATTACTTAACTGATTAATCAAGTCAATGTATATTCACCTTTGTGAACAAGATGACATGTTTTAATTTGAATTTTTTATCCAAATTTTTGCAATGTGATAATGATCTATTATTGGAGATTGTTTTTGACGATGAACATTGCCCATGATGTCATCTTGTTGGATTATTACTTTTTTATATCATATAGTTGACTAAGGAACTTATATAGCTTAATTATGCTCATTTGTTTAGGGAAAACTGGGGCACCATGATACTAATGAATATAATCTACACCAATACCATTAGTATATTAATAAAATATTCTAATAATTTTCCCTTATTATACAATAAGTTACATTATATATGTGCATTGTAATACACTTTAATACATATGATGCATTATCTTCTCTTACATAAAACCATGCAAACTAGTGCATTGCCTAACCCACTAATAGTGATTTCCAATAACAATAATTTCTATAACAAACATGTCTTTTTATCTTCATACTATAGGTACTAGTTGATATTTACATATAAATTGGAATTTTTCCCACTAGTCATGTTAAGGTGTAATCGTGTTACACATCCCGAGAAAAATGTGTTTTTTGCATTTTAACTCGGTCAAAGTGATTGTTAATATGTGGTTCCACAATGTCAAATTAAATTTGAAAGGGGTTTTTCAATGAGATTGACAAGTAGTTTGTTGTAGCTCCATGACTCCATTTATGTGAACTTTTAAAATTATCATTGATTTATATGATTTTCTATCAACTATTGCCATTCGTATTTT
>JZKD02S1776143.1:0-19830 GCA_000966675.3 Picea glauca | reverse complement strand
ATTTTAGGCAGAAACTTTGTAAGAATATCATTTAGATGAGAATTGTTCTTATAAACCAATGTGTAAATATAATTTGTTCATTTGTCACTATAGTAGTTAATCTATTATATGAGATGTTTTAATCTAAAACCTTAACTTGGTCCTCATTGCATTTTACTAAATAGTGCGCTATAATTGGTGTTTTTAATTGACATCTTAAACCAAAGAATCCAAGATTTCGATATTTTAATTGTAAACAAAAGGTGGTCAAATAAAGACAATTAATATTATAAATATATTTTTTATAATCTTTTGTAATTCCATGTTATAAAGTTTTACAACCATTGCAATCCAATAATAACATGATAATTTGAATATAATTCTTTTTTGTCTTTTTTATATATATATATATATATATATATATATATATATATATATATATATATATATGAATGAGTAGTTTAATTTGTATTATTAAATTATTAAATTAAATTCTTTATGATTGTGATTTGCAGTTTTGTGAAGTAAACAATTTGGATTATGCTAAAATAAATTTAAAATAAATATAACTAATATACATTGAACTGTACTTATTATACTAATGACACATTATAAATTCTTTTAGCTTATATGAAAAAAATACTTAGATATAACAAAAATAATGAAGTGCCTCTTAGGTAAGCATAATGTAATTATAGTTTATGTTTAAACATGCCACTTACTAATAATTTTTATTTTTTTTTTAAATAATGACTTCTATTTAAAACAAAAAAAATCTACATATTGCATTATCAACAATAAGCCCTATGCTATGTTAAGGAGAAAGTTACATGTCTTCTACCCACTCAAGCCATAATTTGAAGCTATTAATTAAACAAATTAAATAAGGTGGCTTGACCTATTGTAAAATGGTGTTTATGATTATATGCCACTAATTTAATTTAAAATATGAAGCTTATAATTGGTTAGTGGATTTATTTATGAAAAAATTTATGTTATATTTAAAATAAGATTAATTCCATAATATTTTATAAATGATCTATCAATGTTTTGACTTGTCTTAGTCATTTTGTTGGAATGTTTTGATCGCTCAGAAAGGTTGTTCAAAGATGAAATGCAAGGCAGGGTTGCAAGTAACAATAGTTTCTTACAATCTACAGTGGTTGGTTTTAGGGCCTATAGGCTAGCTTATGTTATTGATATTTCTTCTTGAAATATCAATACATGGGTCTTTTTCTTCTAAATATATATTTTTTAATTTCAAAATAGATTTTGAGCATTCTTGTTTGGTATTATGTTTAGTTCTGTGTAACACACTCGACCCCATATTCCTCTTAGGCTAGTGGGATGTTCCATTTTTTGTCCTCTCAAGGCAAGTACTCAGTTTCACATTGAGAATCTCCTTGTTCGACCTCCAATGATCAACACCATCCTTCTAATAATCCCATTGTGATGACCAGGGACCTGAGTGTCTCCAATCGAATGACTAGAATTGCTTCTTGCCACCAGATTAATGATCTGTAGCAACTCATAATCTTTCCCATCAAAAGATCAGATTGCCAGGATTTATCGTTGCTTCGATGGTTTTTTTCCGATGGATCATTCCTAGGGATCCAACGACTCTCGGACATGGAGACCAACGACTGATCTCATCGGTCCTTTTACTTACTCAACGATTATCACCCATCTCAACACCTTTCCCTAGATTCGTCTAAGTGGGACCCACAACGATCTACAGTTGAGATCACATTGTGCACCCAATCACATATCTACAACTCACGTCCTCTCTCAGAATCCTCCTTCATTGGAGTGCATCCACCTCGAGCATCGTAGGCCATTTCGACCGACTCACTCTGAAGGCATCCTCCAATGGATATAATGGTCCTCATTGCACCTCATCTTGTTGAAGATTTGCAACTTCGGGCAAGTCATTCTCCACAAGAAAGTACAAGAAGACCCATCTACACATTACAAAATCCCCAGGAAGAAATTGAAGACCCTAGCAAAGAAGTCGACCCCACTAGTAAAAGACATAAAATAATAAAGTAATTTGAATACCTAGAATAAGAATTTGACCCCAGACATGCGCCCAGATTAGTATAAATATAGGACTGGATCATTTCATTTGGACAGTTAGACAACTCCTTTTGTAGTGCGCACAAGGCAGTTGCAGCTGTAGTTTTGGTAATTTTTCCATTTCTAGGTTTTGGTATCTTGATGAGTGCGCTACATTTGAGAAGGATATTCTTGGTTTCTCTTGGTCATGTTATTGAGACGCTAGGTCTTGGTGATGCTATCCTTAGGGATGATCTTCTCTCTATGGTATTTTGGCTATTGATGGTGATGTATTGGTAATATCTTGGACTAAATTCTTCTATAAAAGGTTGTTCGGTTTTCTCCCAAGATTGGGTTTCCTAGGATAAACTCTTGCGTTCTTGTGTTTTCTGTGCATGGTTAATATTTCTAGATCTTGTCATTTCCGTTGCAGTATTATAATTGAGATTTTTCAGTGTATAGTTATTTTAAGATAACTGTTGTATGAAAGTGTATTTTGTTATTAATCATAAGGCAATAACTATCAAGAGTTGGGAATCATAAAAATCAACATGGAATCAGAACTAGTTGAAATATTGCCACTGCACAGTTTATGTTTGCCGCTACACAGACTTGAACTTGTCAAACTCATTGAGCAACTTATTGGAGGACGTTGAGTTTAATTTTCCCATAGATCAGCACACCCTAGCTTAACGCACCCCGTAGTGGTCTTAGATTGCATCTTGGCGAAAGTTGAAATTTCACCTAAAAGCCACCATTGTAGTTGCAACAACTTTCTTTGCGAAGCTCGCTGAGCATTTATTGGGCCGAGGTGAGGAAATTTTTTTGTATAGAGCAACTCGCCTTGCCCTAGTGAACCTACTACACTTCTTAGTTTGACTTTCCCTCAAAGTTGAAATTTTAGGGTTTATTGACATTTTCTTGGACATTGAACTTTTTGCTATCTTGATTTTGTGATTTCCTCATGTACTGATGGTGTTCAGTTTCATATTAGAAGACAAGTTGGATGGTGTTACAAATTTCAAAGGTATGCACTTATATATGTTTTTGAGTTATATCATTTAGCAGAGTATGAGGGTGTTTGCAGGGGGTGTACAAGGGACCTTATCCAAGAAATAACCCAAAGGGATCAGTGGATCTAGTGCATTCAGAGGAATAACACACCCTCCCTAGCAATTAAGACTCCAGGTTTTCATATCGGGTTTGATATTTTTATATTGCTGCATCTTAAATAAATATTGTAATCGTGACAACAATCTTTAGAGTTCTATTACTGCCGAGTACTTTTTGCTATCAAATGTTTAGTGACACTTGAATATTGTTAGTACAATAATCATTATGTAAAGGCTCATTGTTTAGTAGTAGTAATGCACTTGTTTGCAATATAGAATTGATCTCCTCTAAGAAATGTTCTTCGTTGTTGTCTTTGTCCCAGGCATGTCACCTTGTAAATTTCATGGAGGTTACCATGGAGATGTTCTTGTTTTGTTTCAGGCAGGTTACCATGAAGAAATGACTAGTAGCAACACTAGAGAAGTGTTTTTCTTGTTCTTTGTTTCTTATTCTTGTTATTGTTCCAGGCAGGTTATAGGCGATAGCTCTGAGAAAGAGCTATACTGACAATTGTTCTTGTTCATATTTTTTGTTGTTCTTGTTTCTATTTCCTATTCATAAGAATATTTTTGTTGTCTGCTATTTTCCCTTGTTATTGCTCTTTTCGGGAAGATCACATGTGGTAGCTCTGAGAGGGAGCTATAGTGACGGTTGCAGGAGGGAAACATATCAGATGGTCTCTAGTTTGAGACATCGACCAGACTATCCAGACATAGAGTAGTGTGCATGACCGTATACATCCATGTATCGAAGGTGAAGAGGACGAAGTTAGAAATTTCTGGAAAGAAGGATACTTTTGTGGGATACATAGTGTTTCACATGGAGATTGATTGTGAAGAGAAGAAGGCTCCGAAGATGACTATATAAATCCCTCTAGTCCAATTGTTCACTCTTCAAATCATCAAGGAGAGTCAGTAGAGCCAGTTGGGTCAACGGATCTACCTAGAGATGTTGCAGTGACCAGGAAGAGGCCAACATGGTTTCATGATACCTTGCAGGATGTAGTATAACATGCAACTCCCCGTGATACTTTCATGGAGAGAAAACTACCTCAGAGATTCTCGAGTTACATGGAGTCACATCCTTGATTCCAAACCTTCCTGTTATGAGGAGGAGCATGTGGCTCCACCAGTGGTGAGGCAGGTGGCCCCACCAAATACCAGCTTAGAGGGAGCCAGAGTTCAAAGGGATTCAACCCTTAGGATCTAGTAGGATGGAACAACCTCCTAGGACAATTCATTGGAGATCCGACTTCAGAGGAGATCAACAAATGTAGAGGGAGAAGATGGCTCTAGAGATTGTATAGACTAAGAGGGAGTCATGTTTCAGAGGTAGCATGGTACTCCAGGATCGATGGATACTTGATGAGCTTGGTTTTAACCAAGAATGATGTAGACTTAGAGTGATCTTGATCTCAGAGAGAGTAAGTTGGCTCAGAGGGAGAGCCAATCATTTAGAGGGAGTTCCCGCTCAAATCCATGTGAGACACTAGTACATATGGGGTCAATATTCGATGAAATAATACGACGACAAGGATAAAATTAATGGTACCGTCGATTTTTTTTTTTCTGGGCTCCCCGTTGTTCGTCGTAATTACAAATTGATTCTATATACGTCGAAATTCAGACGAACTTTTGTCGAAAGTTTGATGCATTATCTATGCATCGAACTTACGACGGATAGGCTTTTCTCCCCTCAAAACAACCACTAATAAATAAACTCCACCAACATTGGCATTGGAAAGTTGAAATTTTATATATCCACGTCGACAAAACTTTCATTAAAATATTTACCTTTCATGCTGACAGATCTTTGGTTAAAATCTTTAAGTAAATGTTGCTCCTACCATTTTTAGTGCCCAATCCTGATTCTCGATTCTCCCACTAAAAACACATAGAATCCTTCCCCTTTGTCAGGTTTTTAGGGTTTCAAAGGTGCCACACCGTGAAAAAATTCATCTGATTTATGGAATTGAGCAATTTACAGGTTCAAACTCCTCTACATCTTTGCGAAATACAAAAAATTTCCTAGGCATCATGTGTGCTCTTAAATCAATCTTTTTATGGTGGAATCCAACTTTTTTTTACAGTAGTTTTGTTCCCATTCGTGAAACAATGGAAAATGCTTCAATCAACCTTAATGACATGGCGGTCGATCGGCTCGGTATTTGTTCAAATATATTTTCTTTTGTTCTATTTGGTGCATTCCATCGATTTCGATACTTATATAAATTGTTTTTTCCTTTCCAGGAAAAATTTCCATGCTTGCAAATAATCATGTTATGTTCAAGTTAGAGTTAAGGTTAGGGAAGAGGAGGTTCTTTCGGTGAAGATTGATTGATCCTATTTAATGGAAAGGGTAGATCGTATGAATTTTGTGAATTCGCCAACTGTATGATCCGTTTCTTTCATTTTCATTTTCATTTTCTTTTCTTTTTTTAATTAACGAGCAACTAATACATGCTTTCAAGTGTTGGCTCCCTTTAGAGGTTCATAGGATTTATCCATGCATTTGAAACTTTTGGGCGATTGGACATGTAAGTTGTATAATTCTCTTTTTATTCTTTTGGGTGATCTCACTCATTCTTATGTTATTCCAATGGGTATAGACTATGAGACATGCAATTTTAATTTTGAAGTGGTCAATGCAGTGATTTATAAGTTGTTGAAGAGGCTAAAATAATTCATCATCTTCAATAAATTTTCTCTTAAAAAGTCCAAAATATTGGTTTTGAATATTTTAAAAACTATCCAATAACCTATATCTATGAAGTCTTGATTTCAAAAAAAGTATTATCATCTTAACTAATCAAAATAATATTATGTATAAAAAAAGCTCATGTAGGAAGTATCACCTTCTATCAGCAAAGTATAAGATTCTGAAGTTGGAAGAAGAGATAACACGACACACCCTCCCTAATTTCTTCTAGGATCAAAGAGATTTCATCTACCTGTTATTTTTCCTTTGACAAATAATTTACTTCCTCATTCATCTCTCTAAAAATATGTTCAAAATAAATGGTTTTAAAGAATTTTATCACATTTTTTCACTGTTCATCAATAGGCCTCTGAGTAATATTCGATAGCTGAATTTCCCCATTCATACAATTTATAACCAAGCTATATTCTTTAGAGATCTGAATATGCTTAATATTTTTTTCCATAGCACACTTTATAAGAAATATTAAAGCCATAAACTCAACATAGGTATTTGTCCCTTCTCCCAATCCTACTTTAAATTGGACACTGATTCTCTGAAAGAAACAAGATGCCACTTGCACTACTGAATTCCAGGAGACCTTGATTGGATCCATCAAAAAATCCCCAAGATTAGTATTTATCAATGACCACCTCCTCTGTCTGTCTATTTATCTTCTATTTTCTAGGCATTTTATAGCCAAAGAAATATATCTAATCTATGAGAAGCATTAAAAAGTGGGCATGTGTTTTTCCTCAAATATTTGAGAATTTATTGCGAGCTAGTGCCCCACATGATCATGCAAGGTAGAACCTTGAATTCCTTTAGTTTTTTTTTGTTAGGAATTCTTCTATAGTATCTCCTATCCATCCATATCTACTCCTGTTAAGTAATTAGACTCTGTCCAAATTTGTCTTGCATAAGAACATTTTATAAGTAAATAGATTGTTTCCTCATTCTATTTCCATAATATTTAGATCCTCGTCCCTTGTTGACCTTACTTTTGCATACCTCCTATGTTAGAGCTTTATTCTTGATGGCTAGCCACATAAAGATTCATGTTTTTTTGGGTGCTTTTGAGCTTCCATAACACTTTCTATCACCTGTCAGGGTGTTGTGCCTCAGTTGAAAACTTTGCTTGATATCCCAACTTTGTTGTATACTCTTCCAAAGATTGATTTTTGGACCAAGTTATCGTGTCTTCTTCCTCCCCCAAGCGAACATGGCTCTAGTGAATACTATCCACATAGGACTACCATAATTCTACATTTACGCCTTCCAACCCCAACCTTTGTGCACTCACTCAACCTTGCTGCCATATCCTTGTTGTTTTTCAGGTCTGCTACTTGGTTAAGAGTTTAGAAACCCCTCCTTTCAATAATCTCTATAAGCCCCTTTGGTAGTCTAAACAAAATTCTACAACCTATCCAGGGAACTACACCAATCCTGACCTGGTCATCATTTCCCACCTTCCCTGCCAACTAGTTGACAATCATAGGAAAGGCAAGAAGAAGTGCCTTCTAGTGGGTAGAGACATTATTTGTATCCTTGTATTTCTAATCCAATTCATTAAACAACCAGGTCCTATGTATTTCTACATTATTATTTGTTTCCATAACTTCTCATGTTTTATTACTCTTGACAAGCTCTGGCACCAATGATGTCCCAAATAAGTAGATATTCTTTAAAATCCAACCTCCTCCTCCCTCTTATGGATTATTTATGTTCTTTCACTTTACTAAGGAGACATCCTCATTATCGTTTTTTCCTATCAATAGGAATTTGAAGCATTTCTTCCTAATATTTTCTAGAACTCCCTTTGGAATGTGTGCTAGAGAATGCTAGAATTGTTTTCAAAATTGTCTCTATGCCTACTATTCTTTGTATGCATGGTTGTGGTATTTGCATGGACTTTAGTTGATTCATTCTATTTGATGTTGAAAGAGAGATTACTAGAATTTCATTGTGAAAATTTACAATTGAAGAAAGAGTAAACTTATATAAGGCTCAAAATTGGCAAGTACAAGAAGGCCTTGAGTTGAGGAAAGGTGCTCAAAATGAATGATTTCACTTTCAAAGAATCTAATCTCTATTCATCGATGACAGGCAGTGATGCACATACCAAGGATAGAGTTGCAGAGAAGAGGGGGATAGTTTTGCAAGTAGTGAGTGTGATCCAAAATGTGCAAGTTTTGTAAATGCAACAACGACAACTGCAAAAATATCTAATAAATAATCCAAAAATAGAGTCTTATGGTTCAATATTAATAACTATGATAAGACCAAAGCAATAATCTACCCAACATATTTCTTCTAGTTTATACTCCAATCTCCATTTGAAAGTCTCTTTCAACATTTTAGACACTTTTTTCATCTTCCAATTGGGTGCCCTCAAGTATTGAGAAAGAAAAACATCTGAACCATACATGAGGGTTAATTGTCAAGACTCTAACCAATAACAACATTGAGATTAAGCACTCTTTTTTTATCTTAATTTTTTCCCTTCTCTGAATGTAATACAACATTAAATTTTAGGTCATATAAAAGGTTACAATCATGTCATGAACTAATCAGAACTGTGTTATCTGCCTTGATAAAAAGACTACCGACAACTGTCCCATTTATCAAACTACATTGCAACCAATGAGGAAATCTGCCAGAATACAAAACATGAACTATTACACTTGGAGGAAATGATCATATAAACAATAGGAAAGATGATTGGAGTAATGCGGATGGTTGTTCCATTATAGTAGGAAGGATGATTGGAGCAATGCAAATGGCTCTTCCATTATAGTAGAAAAGATGATTGGGGCAATGCAAATGGTTGTTTGATTCATCTACCTGTTTGAYTGTCCTTGATTTATGTTAAGCATGAAACTTTGATGAATTTCAATTCCAGATGTTCTAAGTTTTAAATGGCATCCTTCATTTTATTGGTTGATCAAGAACCCTAATAGTATTTTGGTTGTTGAACTGTAGTAGTATTTTTTTAATGCGAGTTCAATCATCAATATGGAACTGAAATCTACTTTTTAGAAACTACTAGTAGTTCTAAGAAACTGTTTTTTTTCCCCCTTCTTAGTCCATAATGTTGATGATTACAGCTGCGTGAGACATCCTCCAGGACACCGACTGAGTGAGTGGACTTGAGAGAGATCCCATGAGTTGGGTGTGCCCATGAGATGGGTGTGTGGTTCCTCCATGAGATGGAGATGGAACGTTGTGCCCCTATGTGGGGTGAGGAATCCCATGAGCTGGGTGTGTGGTTCCTCTTTGAGAAAGAGATGGAATGTTGTGTTCCCTTATGGGGTGAGGAAGCCCATGAGTTGGGTGTGTTTTTCTCTTTGAGACGGAGATGAAATGATGTACTGGTCTCCTCTGCGTGCAGAGAGTTGAGATGATGTGATGCTCTAGATGGTTCTCCTGTGAGACACAGTAAGAAAGAGATCTGCTGAGTTGGACATTCCTGTGGCTGAGCACAAGTGAACGTGATCCTAGTGGCTGAGCACTAGTGAGTGTGATTCTCCTATGAGATGCAATGAGAAAGATATCTGTTGAGTTGGATGTGCCTGTGGCTGAGCACATGTGAATGTGATCCCAGTGGCTGAACACTAGTGAGTGTGATTCTCCTGTGAGATGCAGTGGGATAGAGATGCGGACATCCCTGTGGCGGAACATAGATGGATGTGCCCCTAGTGTATGAGCACTAGTGGGTGTGTGAGATCCGTTGCTATATTGTCCAAGAGTCAGACTTACCTGTAACCCTATTTTTAATGTAAAGGGTACAGGTCGACCCCACCATAAAATGAAAGATAATTAATGTAAAAGATAATTAATATGGTAATTATTTATTATATTGTGAGTTATTGAGGTCAGCCCTATTGTGCCAATAGACACTACTTTTGATAGGTTCAGTCTAATATAAATAAAGGTAAATTCCGCATTGAGGGATCATAAGACAAGTGTGAGTTTGGAAATTTCAACAAGTAGTTGTTCTTGGGTTGAAGTGTGCACCTCTCTTGGGCGCTAGCTTTCTAGGTTTTTTTAGCACACTTTTGTGTGCTAGGTTTATGGTGTGGGATGTATTTCTCTTGAAGAATATAACAAAGGATTGGTTGGGTTTTCCTCCCTTGTTGAGAAGGGTTTCCCATGATACTTCTTGTGTACTTGTGCATGGTGTTTCTTCTTGTGATCTTGGTTACTGCAACAAATTGTTTATGGTGTAACTGTAATTGTCTATG
Organism: Picea glauca; assembly: GCA_000966675.3. Taxonomy (NCBI): domain Eukaryota; kingdom Viridiplantae; phylum Streptophyta; class Pinopsida; order Pinales; family Pinaceae; genus Picea; species Picea glauca. Next base: position 9,742 of record JZKD02S1776143.1, on the reverse strand, counting down.
GTTCAAGTAGAATGCTAAAATTGGAATGAACTTCATGCTTGAGCCTAGATTATTGAAAATATCAACATGGTATTAGAGCATAGGTCTTGAAGAACCCATTGCACAAGCAAATTCCAGTCATCCTCTCTCTTCTGGAAAACCGTACGACCCTCTTAAGGTTTCCAAAAATTTTATATGACCTTCCTTTTTGAGATGTTCCAACACTTGATACTTGGAAACTGGGGGTAAAATATGTAGAGGAGTGTACAACCTCCTTCAACGCACCTCCAACAAGATTCAGATTGCATTTCTGAGCATTTTGATTTTTTGGCCCTAGGGTTTCTAGGGTTTTGCTAATTTCTGTAGAAATTTCAGAATTAGGGTCTCTGCAACTCATTGAAGGAGCTCTTCAACTCACCAATGTTATCCTCTCGTTCAAGGCTTATTGTTGGCAGTCATAAGCCCAAAAAAACCTAAGGTTGCTAGCCTAGCCTAGCCTAACCATTAGGTTTTCTAGCCTAGTTGACAAGGGCTTGTGAAGAATCTGAAAAGATGGTGACACCATGGCTACCTTCTTCATGAAGATGTCAGAGGAAAGAGATCAGCCATGTGCCATTGGAGAAATCATATCAACACCCTTAGGTATGCACTTGTATATATTATTTGTATCATTATCATGAGGGTACTTGCAGGGGGAAGGAACCTTGCTGAAGTCATGGATCCAGAGGGATCTCAATGCATTTAGAGGAACAACACACTGGAAGTGAAGACCACATGTTTGATTGTTTTAATTATCATTCCCCTAACCTACATTTCTAAATTTTTATACATTACAAGTAGGTGTTGTAGCTATGAGAAGAGATCAAAGCTAGACCCTTCAGGGATAAAGGGTACATTTGTGTGATACATTGAATCTTTAAGGCATACCAGATCTACATCCCTGGTCAGAGACAGATTGAGATAAGCATAGATGTTGTCTTTGAAGAAGAGATAGCATTTCAAAGATCTAGAGAATCTCAGATGGAGATTGACAGTGAGACAATACCTTCTCCCCCTTCAATAGTTCAAATGGAGACATACATTATTCCAATTGCTCCAGTTGATATGCCAAAAGATATTGTATTGGGGCATAAAAGGCCAGCCTGGGCTTGACAAACTTTGTAGGAAGGGACATACATCCCCTCAAGGCACATCCCAAGAGAGAAAGAGACCAAAGAGATTTTCGAGCTACCTTTCAACCATGAGCCACATCATTGATTCTAATCCTTCTTGTCACGGAGAAGCAACAAGTGAACAGGTATGGAAAGATTCCATGAAAGAAGAATGTCAGTCTATATTGAAGAATGATGTATGGAATATTGTTTCGAGACTAGAAGGAAAGTTTGTGGTGACTTCCAAGTGGATCTATAAGATCAAGCATGCAGCTAATGGAAGTGTCAAGAAATACAAAGCGATATCTGTAGCTAGAAGATTCTCACAACAAGAGGGAGTTGACTATGCTGAGACATTTGATCCAATAGCCCGATACACTTCCATCCGTACTATCATCCATGAGTTGGAAAATACATCATATGGATGTAAAGACAATCTTTCTCAATGGTGAGATTGAGGAAGAAGTTTACATCGAGCAACCATAAGGACTCATGATACACAACGATAAATATTATGTGTATAGGTGGAAGAAAGCATGGTATGGACTAAAGCAGACACCTTGTGCTTGGTACGAGAAGATGCATGGATTCTTGATGAGTTTGGGTTTCAACAAGATCGCTGCTGATCCAAACTTATATTATTACATTGTTGGTGATGAGAGCCTGATTTTGGTGAGTTCTTCAGGAAGCCTTGTTGTTGGATACAAGCAAGCTTTCACTTTTGATTTCGAGATGAAGGATCTGGGTATGATGCACTATTTCTTGGGACAAGAAGTATGGAAGAGGACTGATGCGATTTTCCTAAGTCAAGGAAAATATACAGTGGGTATATTAAAATTTCGGTATGACATAATACAAATCCATGTCTACACCAATGATGATGGCTTTGAAGAAAATGAGTGATGTTGATTTAGGAGATATTGATTCACACTTGTACAGACAGTTGATTGGATCATTGATGTATCTGTTTAACACCAGACCTGATATATGCTATGCAGTGCATGTGCTTAGCCAGTTCATGAGCCAACTAAGATAGACTCACTGGATAACAACAAAACATGTATTGAGATAACTACGAGGCACAGTTAGATATGGACTGAGATATGCCTCCAGTGTAGACTTGAGCTTGCAGGGTTATGCCGATACAGATTGGGCAGGGAGCGCAGTGGATCAGAAGAGCACCTCCAGTTGTTGCTTTACTTTAGGGTTTGCCATGGTTTTCTGGTGCATCAGAAAACAAAGCTCTATGGCATTGAGTACCATAGAGGCAGAGTACATAGCATTGAGTGTGGCAGTCCGCGAAGTAGTGTGGCTTCGAAAACTTATGACAGATTTATTCGATCATGAGATGGATCCTACTACTATTCATTGTGATAACCAGAGCTGTGTGAAGCTCTTTGAGAAACCTATGTTTCATGATAGATCAAAACACATCGAGATAAAATATCACTATATCAGAGACATGGTTTAGAGGAAAACAATACACGTGCAATACCTTCCTACCCATGAGCAGATTGCTGACATATTCACCAAACCTCTTGCCAAGATGAAGTTCGAGTACTTCTGTGAGAGACTTGGCCTGGTGGAGAATGCCTCCCTAGTTGAGAGGGAGTGTTGATGATTACAACTGAGTGAGACATCCTACATGACACAGATTGAGTGAGTCAACATGAGAGAGAGCCCTTGAGTTGGGTGTGCCCATGAGATGGGTGCGTGGTTCCTCTCTGAGATAGAGATGGAATGTTGTGCTCCTGTGTGGGGTGAAGAAGCCCATGAGATGGGTGTTTGGTTCCTCTCTGAGATGGAGATGGAATGTTGTGTGCCCCTGTGGGGTGAGGAAGCCCATGATTTAGGAGTTTCATTCTCTTTGAGACAGAGATGAAACAATGCACTGGTCTCCTATGCGCAAAGAGTTGAGATGATGTGATGCTACATATGGTTCTCCTGTGAGACACAGTGAGAAAGAGATCTGTTGAGTTGGACGTGCCTATGGTTGAGCACAAGTGAATGTGATCCTAGTGGTTGAGCACTAGTGAGTTTGATTTTCCTATGAGACGCATTGAGAAAGAGATCTGCTGAGTTGGACGTGCCTGTGGCTGAGCACTAGTGAACGTGATCCATGTGGTTGAGCACTAGTGAGTGTGATTCTCCTGTGAGACACAATGATATAGAGATGTGGACATCCTTGTGGCTGAGCACAAATGGATGTGCCCCTAATGGCTGAGCACTATTGGGTGTGTGAGATCCCTTGCTATATTATCCAAGAGTTAGACTTACCTGTAACCCTTATTGTGGTGTAAAGGGTACAGGTCGGCCCCACCATAAAGTGAAAGATAATTAATGCAAAAGATAATTAATATGGTAATTATTAATTATATTGTGAGTTATTGAGGTCGGCCCTATTGTGCCAATAGAAACTACTTTTTATAGGATCAGTCTAATATAAATAAAGGTAAATTCCCCATTGAGGAATCATAACACAAGTGTGAGTTTGGAAATTTCAGCAATTACTTGTTCTTGGGTTGAAGTGCACACCTCTCTTGGGTGCTAGTTTTCGAGGTTTTGTGAGCACCCTTTTGTGTGCTAGGTTTATGGTGTGGGAGGTCTTTCTCTTGAAGAATATAACAAAGGATTGGCTGAGTTTTCTTCCCTTGTTGAGAAGGGTTTCCTAGGATACTTCTTGTGTACTTTTGCATGGTGTTTCTTCTTATGATCTTTGTTATTGTAGCAAATTTATTATGGTGTAACTGCTATTGTCTATGGTTCAAGTAAAATGCTAAAATTGGAATGAACTTCATGCTTGAGCCTAGATTATTGAAAAAATCAACACATAGGTCATAAGTAATTGATCAGTTATTCCACAGATTGAAGGAGGAAGAACAGAACCATCATTGAGGAAAAAACCAAAGAAATGATGCATTATCGGAGTCTTCTTATGATTATGTGAACAAAAGCATGCATGCCAACAGTATATGTTCAGAACAAGAGTCCTCACTAGATTTTGAAGAACATAACCCCCGAAGAAGCCTTCACCAGAGTGAAGCCCGAGATTGAACACTTCAGGATATTTGGGTGCCCAGTATATTTTGATGTACCCAAAGAGAAGAGATCCAAGCTAGACCCTTCAGGGAGAAAGGGTACATTTGTGGGATACATTGAATTTTCGAAGGCATACCAGATCTCCATCCCTGGTTAGAGATAGATTGAGATAAGCATAGATGTTGTCTTTGAAGAAGAGATAGCCTTTCAAAGATCCAAATAATCTTAGATGGAGATTGACAGTGAGACAATACCTTCTCCCCCTTACCAGTTCAGAGGGAGACATACATTATTCCAGTTGCTCCAGTTGATATGCCCAAAGTTGTTGTAGTGGGGCATAAAAGGCCTACCTAGGCTCGATAAAATCTGCAGGAGGCAAAGGGACATACATCCCCTCAAGGCACATCCCAAGAGAGTAAGAGACCAAAGACATTTTCGAGCTACCTTTCAACCATGAGCCACATCATTGATTCTGAGCCTTCTTGTCATGGAGAAGCAATAGGTGAACGGGTATGGCAAGATGCCATGATAGAAGAATGCCAGTCTATCTTGAAGAATGATGTATGGGATATTGTTTTGAGACTAGAAGGGAAGTTTGTGGTGACTTCCAAGTGGATCTATAAGATCAAGCATGCAACTAATAGAAGTGTCGAGAAATACAAAGTGAGATCTGTAGCTAGAGGATTCTCACAAGCAGAGGGAGTTGACTATGATGAGAGATTTCATCTAGTAGCCCAATACACTTCCATTCGTACTATCATCCATGAGTTGGAAACTACATCATATGGATGTACAGACAACCTTTCTCAATGGTGAGATTGAGGAAGATGTTTACATCGAGCAACCATAAGGACTCGTGATATACGACGAGAAATCTCGTGTGTATAGGTTGAAGAAAGCCCGGTATGGACTAAAGCAGACACCTTATGCTTGGTACAAGAAGATGGATGGATTCTTGATGAGTTTGGGTTTCAACAAGATCGTTTCTAATCAAAACTTATATTATTACATTGTTGGTGACGAGAGCCTGATTTTGGTGAGTTATTCAGGAAGCCTTGTTGTTGGATACAAGCAAGCTTTGAATTTTGATTTCGAGATGAAGGATCTGGGTATGATGCACTATTTCTTGGGACAAGAAGTATGGCAGAGGACTGATGCAATTTTCCTAAGTCAAGGAAAATATACAGTGGGGATATTAAAAGTTCGGTATGACATAATACAAATCCACGCCTACACCAATGATGATGGATTTGAAGAAAATGAGTGATGCTAATTTAGGAGAGATTGATCCACACTTGTATAGACAATTGATTGGATCATTGATGTATCTAGTTAACACCAAACCTAATATATGCTATGCAATGCATGTGCTTAGCTAGTTCATGAGCCAACCGAGACAGACTCACTGGATAACAACAAAACATGTATTGAGATAACTACGAGGCACAGTTAGATATGGCCTGAGATATTGCTCTAGTGTAGAGTTGAGCTTGCAGGGTTATACCGATACAGATTGGGCAGGGAGCACAGTGGACCGGAAGAGCACCTCCGGTTGTTGCTTTACTTTAGGGTTTGCCATAGTTTCCTGGTGCATCAAGAAACAAAGCTCTGTGGCATTGAGTACCGTAGAGGCAGAGTACATAGCATTGAGTGTGGCAGTCCGCAAAGCAGTGTGGCTTCACAAACTTCTAACAGATTTATTCGATCATGAGATGGATCCTACTACTATTCATTGTTATAACCAGAGTTGTGTGAAGCTATCTAAGAAACATGTGTTTCATGATAGATCAAAACACAACGAGATAAAAGGTTAGTATATCAAAGACATGGTGCAGAGGAAAACAATACACGTGCAATACCTTTCTACCCATGAGCAGATTGCAGACATCTTCACCAAACCGCTTGCCAAGATGAAGTTCGAGTACTTCTGTGAGAGACTTTGCTTGGTGGAGAATGCCTCCCTAGCTGAGAGAGAGTATTGATGATTACAATTGAGTGAGACATCCTATAGGACATAGACTGAGTGAGTCAACCTGAGAGAGAGCCCATGAGTTGTGTGTGCCCATGAGATGGGTGTGTGGTTCCTCTCCGAGATAGAGATGGAATGTTGTGCCCCTGTGTGGGGTGAGGAAGCCCATGAGCTAGGTGTCTGGTTCCTCTCTGAGATGGAGATGGATTGTTGTTTTCCCCTCTAGGGTGAGGAATCCCATGAGTTAGGTGTGTCGTTCTATCTAAGACAGAGATGAAACAATGTACTGGTCTCCTCTGTGCAGAGAGTTGAGATGATGTGATGCTACATATGGTTCTCCTGTGAGACAGTGAGAAAGAGATCTGTTGAGTTGGATGTGCCTGTGGTTGAGCACAAGTGAACGTGATCCTAGTGGTTGAGCACTAGTGAGTGTGATTCTCCTGTGAGACACAGTGAGAAAGAGATCTGCTAAGTTGGACATGCTTGTGGTTGAGCACAAGTGAATGTCATCCACGTGGTTGAGCACTAGTGGGTGTAATTCTCCCGTGAGACGCAATGATATAGAGATGTGGACATCCTTGTCACTGAGCACAAATGGATGTGCCCCTAGTGGCTGAGCACTATTGGGTGTGTGAGATCCCTTGCTATATTGTGCAAGAGTCAGACTTATCTGTAACCCTATTTATGATGTAAAGGGTACAGGTCGGCCCCACCATAAAGTGAAAGATAATTAATGTAAAAGATAATTAATATGGTATTTATTAATTCTATTGTGAGTTATTGAGGCCGGCCTTGTTGTGCGAATAGACACTACTTTTGATAGGCTCAGTCTAATATAAATAAAGGTGAATTCCCCATTGAGGAATCATAACACAAGTGTGAGTTTGGAAATTTTAGCAAGTACTTGTTCTTGGGCTGAAGTGCACACATCTCTTGGGCGCTAGCTTTCAAGGTTTTGTGAGCACCCTTTTGCATGCTAGGTTTATGGTGTGGGAGGTCTTTCTCTTGAAGAATATAGCAAAGAATTGGCTGGGTTTTCTTCCCTTGTTGAGAAGGGTTTCCTAGGATACTTCTTGTGTACTTGTGCATGGTGTTTCTTCTTGTGATCTTGGTTATTGTAGCAAATTGTTTATGGTGTAACTGCAATTGTCTATGGTTCAAGTAAAATGCTAAAATTGGAATGAACTTCATGCTTGAGCCTAGATTATTGAAAAAATCAACACATAGGTCATAAGTAATTGATTAGTTATTCCACAGATTGAAGAATGATGATTTACTTGAAATATGAAAATGAGAATTGCAGCTTAGTTCGTTGTGGATTAGTTGGGGAATTATGATTGTTAATTTCCTTCACTTGGTACAGACTCCGGAGAACAATGGTTGGGAATGTAAAAGGTAACTCTAAAGAGGAAGAATGTAGCATGCACTTAACAATAATCTACTAAAATCCTCTTGGGTAATGCTAGGACAAATCTCTGTCTCTCAATTATTAGTAGACAATTATAATTTTCTATGAATGTGGTTGTGTTTATGCCTATTTTTCGTACATAAAAGTGCTTACCCCATTTTATGGAAGCAAGGGGGTCCCTCCATAGCATCCACAAGTGTTTGCAGTATTATTGGTTTCAACATATAGCTTCTCCCTTGTCATTTACATTTCATAGATTTTACGCCAACAATAATGCTTGTATGGTAAAATAATTAGCTAGGAATACAAAGTTTACTGGAAAAAAGTTTACAAAGTTATACTATATAATGAAAATACCTTATCATTGGCATAATCGAAAGTGTGACTCAATTGTTCAGTGCAAAACATGTGCTTTCATGGCAAACTATAATTAAAGAAGAGATGGCGCAGTCTAATTTCTGGAAGTATTATTATTTGCATCCTGAACAAAGTTGCATGGATGCCTTAAGTGGTATGCCTTAGACTGGTGGAATTTGAAGTGTTATTACAACCCGAGGTTATGTGGACATGTATTCACAGATGCCTTGCTTGTTTTTTCATAGGATTCTAATGCTGCAAGTCTTTATTTTTTTCTTTTTTCTATGTCTGAAGTTAACTTGGCTTAAGATCCTTGATAAGTCATAGCAGACGGAATCCTCGCTTGTTTTTTTACAAGTTTTTAATGCTACAACTCTTTCTATTTGTGACATGGTGTTTCTCCTTTTTGTATTATGTTATCTTGGCTTAAAAGCCTTGATATGTCATAGTAGAGGGGAACTTGTGACATTAAGTAAGATATATGGTATGGCTTCTGTGGAAGAGGGTGCACTTCATCTTGCAAGACAATTACTAGCTGGAGTAAAATACTTTTTCATCATGGAGAAGTTTGTTTTAACTTTGCTAGTGGTTATTGGCATTTTCCCTTTATTGTGTGGTTGGTAGTTCAAAGTCAACACCATTAGCATCCTTGAAACATCACTTTATCAGGGAGTTGCCTTCTCCTGGGATTCTCTGATAACAAGTTAAGTGCTTTCACTGGTTTGTTGGATTTCTTATGTGTTGCAAATAGGCTTTTTTGTCAAGCTATCTGATAAACCTCTGTTGATTCTTCCTGTACCGATATTCAATGTTAACGGATTTGTTCATAATCACAATAATAATTATCTAGCCTATAGGATCTGGATATAACAATATTTTTCTATGGTGAATGTGGAGGTTATCATGATGCCCCCTTCCCTGTGTTCTCTCACCTTACTACTTTTTCACCCTTTGCATCTTGCATTCCAAAAATTTCTATGCAAAATGCAGAGGTTCTCGTGTCGCTCCTTTTCCTCCGCATCCTTCACCTTCTGCACTCCTACACACTGCCCCCTACTTCTTGCACTATGCACTCTTGCATATTTCCTTTCGCACTCCCGCTATAGCTTTCCACACTCATTTCCAGGTTCTCCATTCATTGTGGGTTGTGTTGTGCCTCTCCTCCCATTATTGACTAACATGATAACAATTTTAGGAGTGGAAAAAGTTTCTAGTTTCTGTAAAGATTGCTTGCCTTTTTAATTGTTCCTATTGTTGTCGAGAGTCATCCAAAAAGAGGGAAAAATTCCTTGATCCCATCTCCTAGAAGCCGTGGTTTTTCACCGGAGCTTTGCTCTTCCAAGTGTTATTCCATATCAACAAATCGTGCTTGTGTCCCTCCATTCTTATGAGATCTTGGTCCTTGACATCTCGTGCATGGAATTCATAACTCCTCTTTGTTATTTAGCCATCTCAATTGGAGTTTCCTTGCCAAAACCTTTAGCAGAGGAAGATGAAGTTTCACAGAGGTAGTTTTCTCTTATTTGGAAACATGTTTAAAAGTCATTTGTTAGGGAAGTGATGCCAACAATTTTTTTATTCAACTATCCTTTCAGGGATATGCATGTTTGAGTGTATCTTTATTTCCCTTTCAGGAGTCTCTAGCCCATCTATGATGAAACATTTAGTATAAATACTTCACTAACAAAAACAATGCATGTTATACATTGGTACAATTAGGTGCCTTAAGATGCTTAACAAAAATAGTGAGTAGAATTTTCTCAGTATTCTATTTTTCATCTAACCTCCAAAGTTGATATGTAGGAGTATGGACAAAAATTACTCATACAGAGTTGACAA
>JZKD02S1776132.1:84782-95524 GCA_000966675.3 Picea glauca | reverse complement strand
AAATAAATGTTCATGGAATGGAATCATGGATATTCAAGAAAATTTCAAAACAAAGCCATGTTGAAGAGGATATGTAGGGATATGCTTAAATTTGTTTGTTGTGATATTTGGTTATCCCAAAACAAAATGATATTTAAGGGTTTTCTCTTTGGCTTGTAGCTTAGCTTTTGAAGATATTAAAATCAAGTGGATTTAAGGACTTTCATGGGAAAATGTAGGCTTAAAAAAGAGACTATAAGTTAATAACATCCTTAATATCAGGAAATTAATTCCACACACTCCTCTTATGAAAGTTTTGCAAAATTTTGAATGGAAGCTTAGAATGGAAGAAGTGGTTTTTGCAAAATTATGAATGGAAGCTTAGAATGGAAGAAGTGGTTTTTGCAAAATGGAGATAGGACCAAAGGAAATGTATATATTTTTTTTTACGGTGCTTCAAAAAGAAACTTATGGGCGCAAGGTGCGAGAAGGATCATATTTGATCCAAAAGGATCATAAATGATATATTTTTCTTGGGTACTGGACCACACTAAAAACAACCATGTTGAGGATTTAGCCTTATATATGGGGTTGAAACTCATTAATGTTTAACATTATAAGGAAATAATTATAATTGACGACTGTGAGCTAATCATTAAACGGGTGAGGAAGAAAAACAACAACAGGAAACAAAACTTGGTCAGATCCCTGCAATGAATTGCTAAGGAAGAGGAAATATTTTGCAAGTTAGAGAATGATCACATCCTTCGACATATCAATCATAGAGTGTATCTTCTAGGTAAAGAAGCATGTGATATCGAACAAGAAAAGATTAGGAAAAATGGTGATCTTGGCATTCGATTTTTACCTAACAAAATTATGTGGAAAATTAAATTTTTTTGCGGGGGTATATCCCTCCTTTAATTTAATAAGTATTGAAATTACCCAATTGTCACATCGAGGATATGTGTCACCTCTCCAAAAAAATGGAAAGCATGGTGATTTAGAGGAGATGATTATGTTAATGTAATTGCAGGACACATATTTGGGGATGCATAAGAGAAATGTGGCTAGTTTGGAAAAAGAAATTCATATGTAGGAGGAGAGAAGGGATAGAGAATTATCGTTGATAATGGAGGCATCCGATACTCAGGAAATACAAATTCACACTCTACATGATGAAAATTTAACCCTCAGATAGTTTGTGTCTCCTTGATGCACTCACCAGACAGAGTCTTGATCCAAACAATTATCTTAGCCAATTCACTGTTCAGTTGCATCTCAAGATGGTGCTACATCAACTAGCATAGTCAGGGACAAAGCATGAACATAGAGAAAAAAATTCAAGTGGATGTCATGCTTAAGATTTCATAGACCAATTTTATGTTTTTAGATTATCTTCTCTTCTAGGATCTTATTCAGAATTTACACTAGTAAGTATTTTAGGAATTTTGTAGCCATTTGAAGTACAATTGTAAGGAATGAAACTAAACATTTATCTCAAGATAGACTCCTGAATCTATTTTTTGACTCTTTATGTACTTGATCATTTTTCAACTCTACTAATAGTGTTTCTATATGTCTTCTATTTAACCAAGAATACTTGTGTGGTGAACCAAGCCAGTTCACTAGGTAAATACCCAATGTAGGTAGGACAATAGGTTATAATCCATAAAGGATAATATATTAAATAATAATGTATATGAATATGAGATGTTATTACAATGAGAAATAATGGCCTTATATACCCACATAGGGTGCCCTTTGTATTTGTTATTTATTATTATTATTATATATTTATTTATGTTACATTGCTTTCCCCTTAAATATGCTTTGTTCTCAAAGCATAAATACTAAAGTCTTCCTCTTAGCTTTTGTTTTGGCTCACAATGTATTCTCAATATCTTTTGTGCTTGTAGTTGTGATATTCGATGAAACAAGATGATATAACCTTTGAATTCCTAAACTGATGTGTTTCATATTTTGGGGAGTGACCCATCCCAAATATATCTTCATTGAAACTGCTCAATTATTAATTGTTCTGATAGAGATTCTCATTTCATGCTTCCATACAAGTTGTTTATTTTGTCTTTGTTCCTTTACAATGTTGTAGTTTAGTTGTCATTAAAAAGAACATTGTTCATATTCCTCTTGACATTGTTGTTGGTCATAACGACTCTTGTGATTCGAATGATGCTAAAGCACCCAAATCTCTTTTGATTCTTGTTTACTAGGTCTCTGTTCAACTTTTGATACTATTGGTAATTCAACTAGATCAGTGTTTATTCTCTTCTCTGAGGTATGGATTTTTTAAACTGGAAGCTTCTTGATTTCACTAGGTTCAAGTATTGTTTCTTCACTGGTCATTGCTTCTTTACTGTAAAATTGTTCTAATCTTTCATTTTTTGTTCTCGTTCTTCAAATTCTTCATTTGTGTGAGAAAAATTTGATTATGGTTCTTTAGACGAAAAATTTCACCGTATTTATCTATGATAATTTTGTCATGCTTCTTTTGGATATTTGATCAAGATTTTTTGATGTAGATACTGAATCTGACTTCACTGAGACGTCATGTAATATTATTTCTTTCTTCTTGTAAGAAAACATTAAAAACTTTTTCTCAAGGTTTAATATTAAGCTACCCAATGTCTCTAACCAAGTTGAGTCGAGGATTATATCGTCTTTTTATATATATATATATAGTTGTAACCTGGAAATTCAATACGAGTTTATAATGTTCGAGTGTCAACTATAAATCCTTGATGTCATATTTATTGTGAAAAAAAAGTCTTTTGTTTGGATTACATTTTTATTTGGAATTATTAATTGATTCTCCAAATCCATACTTGTGATTTTTCTTCTTATGTGGGAAAATGTGGAGGCTAACTTCTTTTTCTTGAATATTTCCTCTAAATGTTAATAATCTGATACATTTATTTAGATGATTTTTACCAAAAAATATTCCTTCCTTAAAATCCATTTTTTAATTTCAATTGACCTTATAATTATTATGATATCCCTTTAATAATAATAAGACTTAAGCTTATTGACTTAATAGATATCTTTCTCTAATATTCCTTTATATTATTTTAAGAAAATAATCCTTTATAATTATTTTATATATATAGAGAGAGAGAGTTTAAAAAATTTGAATATTTTCTTTATACTTCACCAAAAGTAATTTTATATTCACTTAATTTCTTCTTCTTATTTTTTTCCTTGGTAATTAATGAAAAATAATTTAATATTACCTTCACACATTCCAAAAAAACTTCGTTACTTATACTCCTTCCTTCTTATATATCTTTTCACTCCAATTATTAAGGTGTTTGACTTATATGTAAATGCCATGTTTTTTCAAACATCATGTCTTTCTTTATTTTTTAATTTTTCACATATTTATAACTAAAAAAATCTTCACAAAAATATATTTTCATCTCCCTATAAGAAGTGATATTGTATAAATCTCCTTGGGTATTAGAATTCATGTCAATGATAATCAAGTGTTTTCCTAAGAAGGAAACGATAATGCCCCCTCTCTAAACATAGCACTTAGGTATCTCAAAGTTTTCATTTTCATCAATATGTCAACATTATGATATTAATGAGGGTTAGGATATCAAGAGGATCTTAATTTTCCACTTTTTCCTCTTAAATTGGAGGTTTTTTTTTTCATTTCCAAGATTAAGGTTTTAAGTGTTAGGATTTTGAGAATCAAGATTTTTAGTGTTCGGAGTTTGAGTATTTTTCAAAAAAACAAAGAAACATTCCTATTTACATCACACGCAATTTTTTGATTAACAAAATATAAATATGGTAATAATAATAACAACAAATGAAATTTTGAAAATGGAGGTACGATAAATTATTCAAGGAAATGCCATAGTGTTAAGCCCAACATTGGGGAATTTGAGGGAACCCTAGCACGTAGTCCATGCGACCTGCAGATTGTAAGCCACAACAACTTCTCAACCCACGAATTTCCACTGCCTCACCATCAAACATCTCGGCGTTGATCCGCGACCATGAGCGCAACGGGGGGGGAACCCCCCTCATACAGTAATGTAGCCGCCAATGTAAAATCTGGAACCAGAGCAAGGCGACCAGCGTTTGAGCTGCCGCCGCAAATCAGAGAGCAGCTGCTCGCCAATGAACAAGGCCTGCAACAGGATATGGAGACGGAGGCCAGCACTTCCAATCCCAAACCACCTCGCAGCTGGGAACCGGGGAAATGCATTCCTCAGATGGAAAAGGCACCCCGATATCACATAAGCTCCACTAGGGTGGGTGAGCACATGCAGTTCATGCAAGAACATGCCCTCATTGGCAAATTTCTGGGACTCTGGCCATCGGAAAGGGATCTGCAAAAATGGATCAAACACTGGTGGAACCCCAAAGGTGACTACGACGTCCAACTCAGTTCAAAAGGTTTTTTTACTATTATACTCTACAATCTTGAGGACAAGGACCGCATTTTTGAAAATGGCCCCTACTTCTTCAACTCAGCAGGGCTCTTTTTGAGGTATTGGACAGAGCGCTTTAGCCCAAACAAGGAGGACTTCACAATGGCACTGGTCTGGATCTGTCTCTACTCCCTCCCGCAAGAGTTCTGGCTGGAGGAAATCCTAATGGGAATAGGCAACACCATTGGTCAATATGTGAAAGCCTCTGAAGCTACAAAGTAGAGAAAATACACTTCATATGCTCGTATCTGCATTTACATGAACATAGCCAAAGCCATACCAGGAACAATAGTACTGGAATACCAGGACGAGGACTGGGTTCAAACCCTTGATTACGAGCACATCCCCTTCAGATGCAGAAAATGCCATGAACACGGCCATCTGTTTCGGGACTGCCCTTTGAACCAGCCAGCGGCCAAACCCACCCCAAATTTGCAGAAAGATGGCTTCACTATGATTCAAACACGGAAGAAAAATCCCACTCGAAGACAGATAGCCGATCACAAACCCAAGATCCAAACCAAGAACTCCTATGATATTCTCAGTCAGCTCCCGGAAGAAGAGGAACTCCTAGATCCCCTTGCCGGAACTCAGGCAGGCAAAACCCCGAGCATTATCACCCCACCTCTAGATCTACCCAAAGATACCAACATAGTGGACACAGAGGAGGCAGATGGAGACATTCAAATGAATTCCCAGGACCTAGACGGTATAGATCTGAAGAAATTAGAGGAGGCCCTAGACCAGAAGGATCTGCAGGGTCTCCCGGAAGAACAACTGCGCAAGGTTCACAAGATCTTCATCGATTCAACGGCGGGTTCCATAGCACGCCTAGGCATAGCCACAGAGTCCAGATCTAGCTCCAAAAAAAACCTAAGGGAAGGCAAAAGACGAGGCAGAAAGCCAGCTCATCAGCTGATTAAAGAAGTCGGTAACCTAATGATCAACTCAGGGAAGATACAGAAGCTCTCAGAGGGTTACTTCCACCCACACCCCTCCTCTTAATGATGAAGATCATCTTCTGGAACATCAGAGGGCTTAACGGAAGATCCAAGCAAAGGATCCTCAGAGACTGCATCAAAGAGGAAACTCCATAAATTCTAATGTTACAGGAGACCAAATGCGCCGGTCTGGAAGCTGAGAACATAATTCAAAAAATTTGGAAAGGCTGCCAGTTTTTCTATACGGACTCTGTGGGAGCAGCGGGCGGCCTTGCAATTTTATGGGACCCCAACCACATAACTCTCAGTGGGCCCTTTTCCACAGCAGACACCCTGTCAGCCCATTTTGAAATAATAGGATCAAGTCAGGAGGGAACCATCACCAACATCTATGGTCCACAAGGACAACAGGAAAAGAAAAAATTCTTGGACAAACTAGTCTGAGTCAAAGCTCTGGTGAATACGCCCAACTGGATCCTAGGCGGCGACTTCAACATGATAATGACACTGGAGGAAAAATCAGGAGGCAGCAAACGTCTCGAGCAAGATAGTGGTAAGTTCAAATCCCTCCCCGATCAGCTAAAACTAGTAGACATAGAGAATATTAATGGGACCTTCACATGGTCAAATCACCGATCTGGTAGCCAACACATAGCCTGTAGACTAGATCACTTTTTTGTATCAGAACATTTTATTTAAAGAGACCTCTGCATTGAAAGCCTAATTCTTCTCAGAACAGGCTCGGATCATTGGCCTATAGCCCTCCATATTGCCATAGAAGCGACACCAAAATTCAAACCCTTTAGATTTGAAAAATTCTGGCTAACACACCCATATTTCCATCAACTCGCTCAACTCTGGTGGAATCAATCAGAAATAAACGAGGGTACCAAGATGTACAGGTTTCAACAGAGGCTTAAAAATTTCAAGCAAAATCTCAAACATTGGAACAAAAGCACCTTCGACAATATCCATTAAGCCATCAGAGACACAGAACTCCGGTTAGCTGAAATACAACAGATTTTCATCTCAGGAACACGCACCACTGCACTCATGAAGGAAGAAGAGCAATTACAAATGCAGCTTGAGCAACGCAGGAGGCAAGAAGAGATACTCTGGAGACAGAAATCTAGAGTTCAGTGGCTCAAAGAAGGGGAAAAGAACACCAAATTCTTTCACAGAACCATGATACNAGCCACAACAACTTCTCAACCCACGAATTTCCACTGCCTCACCGTCAACCATCTCGGTGTTGATCCGCGGCCATGAGCGCAACGGGGGAAACCCCCCTCATACAGTAATGTAGCCCCCAATGCAAAATCTGGAACCAGAGCAAACGCACTAGCGTTTGAGCCGCCGCCACAAATAACAGAACAACTGCTCGCCAATGAACAAGGCCTGCAACAGGATATGGAGACGGAGGCCAGCGCTTCCAATCCCAAATCACCTCGCAGCTGGGAACTGGGGAAATGCATTCCTCAGATGGAAAAGGCACCCCGATATCACATAAGCTCCACTAGCATGGGTGAGCACACGTAGTTCATGCAAGAACATGCCCTCATTGGCAAATTTCCGGGACTCTGGCCATCGGAAAGGGATCTGCAAAAATGGATCAAACACTGGTGGAACCCCAAAGGTGACTACGACGTCCAAATCAGTTCAAAAAGTTTTTTTACTATTATACTCTACAATCTTGAGGACAAGGACCGCATTTTTAAAAACGGCCCCTACTTCTTCAACTCAGTAGGGCTCTTTTTGAGGTATTGGACAGAGCGCTTTAGCCCAAACAAGGAGGAATTCACAATGGCACCGGTCTGGATCCGTCTCTACTCCCTCCCACAAGAGTTCTAGCTGGAGGAAATCCTAATGGGAATAGGCAACACCATTGGTCAATATGTGAAAGCCTCTGAAGCTACAAAGCAAAGAAAATACACTTCATATGCTCGTATCTGCGTTTACATGAACATAGCCAAAGCCATACCAGGAACAGTAGTACTGGAATACCAGGACGAGGACTGGGTTCAAACCCTTGATTACGAGCACATCGCCTTCAGATGCAGAAAATGCCATGAACACGGGCATCTGTTCTGGGACTGCCCTTTGAACCAGCCAGCGGCCAAACCCACCCCAACTCTGCAGAAAGATGGCTTCACTATGATTCAAACACGGAAGAAAAATCCCACTCGAAGAAAGATAGCCGATCCCAAACCCAAGATCCAAACCAAGAACTCCTATGATATTCTCAGTCAGCTCCTGGAAGAAGAGGAACTCCTAGATCCCCTTGCCGGAACTCAGGCAGGAAAAACCCCGAGCATTATCACCCCACCTCCAGATCTACCCAAAGATACCAACATAGCGGACGCAGAGGAGGCAGATGGAGACATTCACATGAATGCCCAGGACCTAGACGGTATAGATATGGAGAAATTAGAGGAGGCCCTAGACCAGAAGGATCTGCAGGGTCTCCTGGAAGAACAACTACGCAAGGTTCACAATATCTTCATCGATTCAACAGCGGGTTCCACAGCACGCCTAGGCATAGCCACATAGTCCATCTCTAGCTCCAAAAAAACCCTAAGGGAAGGCAAAAGATGAGGCAGAAAGCCAGCTCATCAGCTGATTAAAGAAGCCGGTAACCTAATGATCAACTCAGGGCAGATACAAAAGCTCTCAGAGGGTTACCTCCACCCACACCCCTCCTCTTAATGATGAATATCATCTCCTGGAACATCAGAGGGCTTAATGGAATATCCAAGCAAAGGATCCTCAGAGACTGCATCAAAGAGGAAACTCAATAAATTCTAATGTTACAGGAGACCAAATGCGCCGGTCTGGAAGCTGAGAACATAATTCAAAAAATTTGGAAAGGCTGCTAGTTTTTCTATACGGACTCTATGGGAGCAGCGGGCGGCCTTGCAATTTTATGGGACCCCAACCACATAACTCTCAGTGGGCCCTTTTCCACAGCAGGCACCCTATCATCCCATTTTGAAATAATAGGATCAAGTCAGGAGGGAACCATCACCAACGTCTATGGTCCACAAGGACAACAGGAAAAGCAGAAATTCTTGGACAAACTAGTCCGAGTCAAAGCTCTAGTGAATACGCCCAACTGGATCCTAGGCGGCGACTTCAACATGATAATGACACTGGAGGAAAAATCAGGAGGCAACAAACGTCTCGAGCAAGATAGTGGTAAGTTCAAATCCCTCCCCGATCAGCTAAAACTAGTAGACATAGAGAATAGTAATGGGACCTTCACATGGTCAAATCGTCGATCTGGTAGCCAACACATAGCCTGTAGACTAGATCGCTTTTTTGTATAAGAACATTTGATTGAAAGAGACCTCTGCATCGAAAGCCTAATTCTTCTCAAAACAGGCTCGGATCATTGGCCTATAGCCCTCCATATTGCCATAGAAGCGACACCAAAATTCAAACCCTTTAGATTTGAAAAATTCTGGCTAACACACCCAGATTTCCATCAACTCGCTCAACTCTGGTGGAATCAATCAGAAATAAACGAGGGTACCAAGATGTACAGGTTTCAACAGAGGCTTAAAAATTTCAAGCAAAAGCTCAAACATTGGAACAAAAGCACCTTCGGCAATATCGATCAAGCCATTAGAGACACAGAACTCCGGTTAGCTGAAATACAACAAATTTTCATCTCAGGAACATGCACCACTGCACTCATGCAGGAAGAAGAGCAATTACAAATGCAGCTTGAGCAACACAGGAGGCAAGAAGAGATACTCTGGAGATAAAAATCTAGAGTTCGGTGGCTCAAAGAAGGGGAAAAGAACACCAAATTCTTTCACAGAACCATGATACATCGAAGACACATCAACAAAATAACACATCTGGTGGACGAGCAAGGCCAGTTAATCAGGGACCATGAGCGCATAGAAGAAGAACTTCACGGATACTATCAAACCCTCCTCAAGGAAAACAATGAGAACAGGGTGGCAACAATCTCCCGAGTCACTAGCCACATTCCAAAGCTAATCACTCAAGAACAGAATGTAGCCCTCAATAGACCGATCTCCAAGGAGGAAGTGGACAAAGCTATAAAACACATGCCCCTAGGCAAAGCCCCAAGACCTGATGGCTTTACTACAGATTTCATCCACCACTGCTGGGACATCATAGCCCAGGACGTTTGGGAAGTGGTAGAAGAATCCAGATCGTCAAGACAAGTGCTTCAAGCCTTCAATGCCACCTTTCTAGCCCTCATACCAAAGGAGGAAAGAGTCACGAACCCCAGACAACTTCGACCCATCGCCCTTTGCAATGTCATCTACAAGATCATCACTAAGGTTATTGCCAATCGACTCAAGCCAATTCTGCCTCTCATCATCTCTAAAGAACAATCTGGTTACATAGAAGGCAGAAAGATTATGGACAGCGTCATTTTAGCCAATGAGGTAGTCAGCTCTCTCAAGACAACAAAAACACCAAGTATGTTGATTAAACTCGATCTCTCCAAGGATTTTGATAGAGACAACTGGCAGTACCTCTGTGCTATTCTAAATTCTTTTGGTTTTGATCATGGTTGGGTCCAATGGATTTTGAACCTTACCTCCTCAGCGTTCTTCTCTATCCTCATCAATGGAGTCCCCTCCCGCCCCTTCTCAGCCTCCCGAGGCATCAGGCAAGGCGATCCACTTTCACCTTTCCTCTTTGTTCTTTTGGCAGAAGGCCTTGGCTGCTATATCAAATCAACAGTCCTGGAAGGCACCCTCCAGGGCCTACCTCTGCATAACTTACATCCCGCTTCTTCACACAACCAATTTGTTGATGACACCCTTCTAATGAATTCCCCTATCTCGAGAAGCCCTCAAACTCAATTCTATCCTCTCTTATTTCACTGAGGCCTTGGGCATGACTTTGAATCTTGAAAATTCCAAGCTCTTCTTTTTCAATACCCCCACAGCAGTCCAGTTGCACATTTCCAGAATCCTAGGCATCCCCAGGAGCTCCCTTCCGTCCAATTACCTGGGTATCCCCCTCACTGGAGCACCCACTAAAACCATCTCTTGGGACAGTCTCCTCATCTCCATCTCTAACAGATTATCCAACTGGACTTTCAGACCCCTAAACCTTGCAACCAGACTTGTCCTGCTAAAGTCGGTCCTCCAAACTCTTCCCACCTACCTCTTCACAGCACTTGCTGCCCCTAAACACATAATTAAAGAAATCAGAAACATCCAACAGAACTTCCTCTGGCAAGGAGTCCAAGAAAAGAAGAAATGGGCCCTCGTAAGCTGGGAAAAGGTATGCACACCAAAAGGCAAAGGAGGCCTAGGTCTGCAGGACCCAGAAAATCTCAACCAGATAATGGGAGCTAAGATATGGT
>JZKD02S1776132.1:72831-84772 GCA_000966675.3 Picea glauca | reverse complement strand
GGTCATGTATGATCTAGCTAAATCAGATTGATTGACCTTTGAGTGTGTTGTAGTTCCAGGTAACTCGACCTAATCCCATGTGAGTCCCATGTCAGAACCAGTACCTTGTACGTGAGTCATAACTTCACTCAAAAGTGGAAATCTTGGGAATTCACAAGGCTTTGAATATATCCATTATGTTGGTCCTGAGATTAAACTTAAGGCTCAAAGGATAATGTCAGGCATTAGGAAATTTCAAGAGATTGTTTTTTTTAAAGTGCTCTTTCTACCTTATTTATATGAGAAATTTCCTTAAATGAAATTGACAATATGGAAACAGAGAGGCTGTATTTCGTGTCTGGGTCAAAATTGTAATATCTAAATGGAGTGGGAGAAAAATACAAAACTGTAAAAAAATGTAAGACATCAATTACTGAAGAGTCCCACCTTGTTGCAGTCGAAGAAAAGAGATAGTGTAACATTGAATAAAGTATAAAATGCAGGAATCCACACAACAAGAAGGTCTTGATTTACTCACAGTAAATGCAAAGGAAAAGTTGTTTACTTCATAAATTATTGATACAATAAGATTACAATAGTTTTTTTACTAAATTGAAATAAAAAATTTATCAAGGAAATGCTTAAAGAAACGCTGAGATATGGAAAAAACAGAAGAAGCACATAACTGAGATTGAACGAAACTTGGAATCTTTTTATGCAATTGTATTAATACTCAATAAGGATATTTTTCTCTATTCCAATCGGCAATAAGCAAACCCTAATAGATCTTCAATCTATGTATTTATACAAAATTGTGTCAACTCAAAACGGTTGGACTTCTCATAATTTAAAAATAGTAAATGTCTAAAATAAGAAAATAGAGTATAGAGAATGATGAGCTTCATTGGAAATATTTTCGTCTATTGGACGATTTTTTTTTACTTATGATCTTCTTGATATTTGGAACAATGTCCTAATCATCATAGTTTTGTTTCCATTTCTCCTCTCATTGATATCCAATCATGTAGTATCACTTTCTTACTTGCTTCTAGATGTGCTTTCCTTCCCATATTCGATGTATTGGATGCATCTACTTACTAATTTCACTACCAGCCCTGAAGGCTCGGTTGCTTGATTGGCCTCGAAAGTGTATAACTTTATTTCTACCTGAGGTAACTTTTCCTGTATCCTTTTCACTCCTTGGGATGTGACTTGTAACTGCAAGCTTTGGTTCATTATCCATTTTCTTATTTGAGGGAGATCAATTTGGTTTATATTCTGAATGGTCATCAGGGCCTCTTCCTTGTTCGCTCTGGAATCATGTTGATTCTTATCTATATCGATTTGACCCAGAGATTCAGAAATAAAATTCCCTTCAAAATAAATTATCCCTTTCTCTAGTGATGTCAACACTTCTAGACAAGCTTCAGTCACATCTCTGGAAAGCCTCTTGCTTTCTGTTAAAATTGTTTCTCAGGCCTTCAAAACTATATCACCTCTTATTTTTTCTGAAAGAGCAAGTCGATGTACATTTGAGACATCATCTTTTGATACCAATAGGAATACCTCTTGAAACTTATCTTGAGGCAAACGAGCTTCTCTTTCTTTAATGTAGATGTCTTTTAGAGAAAGGTCAACTGCCTAGTAGTACTTTTGGATAGTCTCGACCTTCATGAAAAGATATTGTTGGGCTATTTCTAACTTTTCATTTACCTTCAATGCTTGAGCCTAAAAGGATGATACCTCTATTGATGTACCTTTGGAAAAATATAACCTAACTTGCAATTTCTTTATTATCTCTTCTTCTTACTTGATCAAGCCTTTGTTAGCCTATGAATTCTGATGAAGCTCTTTTAGGTTATCTTGCAATTGTTGAATTTGATGCCTCCCATAGGCCTTGATCTGTTCAAAATATATGTTCATCTTATTTTTCACATCCTGTTCCATAGTAATCATTTGATCTTGCAACTTCCCTACCAACATTTTTCTTTGTTTTAGTTGTTCGATCAGATTTTCAACAGACGATTGGTGGGCCATGGAAAAGGAACCTAAAGAAACTGGCATTTACTTGGTGAATTCTAAATCATCTTGGCTTTTTCCATCATATATCATCCTTTTCCTTTTTACCATCGCTTCCTCCTTCTGATGTGTTTCTCGTTTAACAATGGCCCTCCTTTTCTTTCCAAAGAACAAGTCTAAAGGGGGCATCTCTTTGGGTGAAATTGGGGTGAGATCATCTATAAAAATGATTTCAAAACTCAAATTTCTAAAAGTAGATTGTAACGGTGTCAATGAAGTGATAGGAGCACCTATCTCCTTAGATAGCTATTGCTCAGCAGTGTTGGCCATAGAGGTGGATGTCGTAGAAGGAGATGTGTCCTATCCTCATTTAAAAAAGGATTCAATATGAGCATTTTCGTGAGGACCTAGTGGATTTGATATTGAAGCTTCCAATTCCTCAATTGAGACTTCAGTGTCCTTTGGATTTTCCTCATTTTCTTGTTTTCCAGAGCTCTTTGTCTCAAAACCTAGAGATATAATCTTCTCTGTAGATGAAGGGGATACTGAGTCTCCCTATAATACCTTTGGTAAGCTATTATGTATGTTCTTTTGGAAATTAAAAAAGTTAGCATGTTGGTCTAGGGACAGAGTTTGGACTATGTTCAGTACTTCCATTTTGCCAATTGGTACTCTGTGATTTCCTTAGCCAGGTTATCTGATAACATCTTGGCCCAGTTGAAAGAGTATCCCTCAGCCACTTAATGTATAATTGGTATCCACGCTACCGAAAAGTGAGTGGATATCTTCTTCCTGAATAACCTACATAGCATCATTAACACATAAATCATATGGGCTTCTAATGATGTTGTAGCATATATGTCGTGTGTGTCAACTCTGAATTTTTCTCGGTGCCCCCACCAGTCCTTGATTAAATCAGGGTACATTTTATCATATTGTGTACACTCTTGTTTCTCAAACTCCATCATGAATGTAGCATTGTAATTATATTTAATTTTGGGGGATAGTTTATACATTAGTTGTATATGTTCTGGTCGAAAAGACCCAAAAAAAACCTTTAGAGAATTGTAGATGCTTCTGGTTTGAATGTCAATGTTCTTTAAGGCCAACCTATCATGTCGTTATACGGCATGAGCCTCGGTCACATAGTTATTTATGTACCTCTGATTGAGCTATGTCCCTGAGTTTAGTTGCATGAGTTTCGCTCACTTCATCGTCAAAATCTTTTGGGAAATTTACAAGCTCATGCTCTAGAATATTGAACACCTGTGTCCATGATTTTATAGTGTCTTTGGCTCTCAGTGAGGTATCTCACAAAACATCTGTATTAGGATTTGTGCTTTCACTAGTTTCTTTAGCCATATTTTGTGTTTCCATGATATTGTTGAAATCAGAACTAGGTTACCTGTTACATGGGAATGTGTGAGCTTCTCATTTGGTTAAAACTTGCTATTCAGCGAGAATGAAAATGGAATTCAAAATCAAGAATTCTAATTCACCTTAGGCGTATTGATTTGAGAATACCTTTTTTGATGATAAATATATTTAACTTAATGAGAGAATCTAGATGGTGCTCTGCAATCTACATTGAAATCATTATCGTTGATTTGTGATTAATTCCATTAATATCGATGGTTAATATGTCGGCATTTTTTTTTGTGTGTGTTTGCAAGTTATCTCTTTATTATATTTTTGAAAGGCCATTACTCATAGTGACATGTCGAAGATGACGTCATTTTAGATGATGTGTCAAGACTAGGGAGTTCTACGTGTTACTTAGAATCGTATGAATCTTCGACTGAAAAGGTCAGAAATGGATGACATGTGTCAACCTAGGAAAGACTCAAAAGGTACATGTGTACTATGACTAGGGTCTTTTAAAGTTTTATGAATAGTGATAACATACACTTTTCGGGTATCGAGACTTTAAACGTTAAGACCTAACGAAACGCTCGAAGCACGAAGCTCTGAAGTGACCTTTAGTGATTTGTCTCTTTAACAATCAGGCGGTTCCAAAAAATGGGAAAAAAGGGGATTGTTCAATCAATGGGGGAAATTTATCAACGACGAATATCATTCTCTCTTATGATTATAGGTAAATTTGATTTAAACCTTCGAAAGATGACTTCTGAGTCATTATTAAAAAAAATATAAACTTCAAGAAAGTAAAGCTCAAGGTTTAGGATTTATATATGTTCCAACATAGGCTCCATATGGGGATTGTGTCTCTCTGCAAGGTGTGGAAGAACAGTATACCAAGTTCCTTTATTGGGTAAATGGATTCATCATTGGATTTCTGGGAAACACCTTCGGGAAAAATCATAGAGAGAAAAATTGAACTTCAACCGAATCTCAAAAAACCTTCAAAACAAAGTCAATTATTGATCTCAAGTTAGTCTATTAATAGTTTCCTTTTCTTGAAACTGAGTTTTTATTTGTTTAATATAATCAAAACAACTTTACCTGAACTATCAGACTTTGGTCGATTTCGTTCGCATCAAGGAAAAGTAATTTTGATGATTTATTCAGGGAATTCCTTGTTGGTTTAGAATGCTAATATTATCAGAAGTAGAACTAGATACCAAAGTATGTTTATATGTGTATAAAATCCTTACATATATCATAGATATTGCTTCACTGCCAGCGAGCATGTTCAGTACCCCGGTGAAGTTATCTACATCTCCCATTGAATTTCCTTTTACCACTTCAAATAACATTTTTGCATTTTATTAGACATGATGGCAATCATTTTATGAATTTCCTTTCACCATCTGTCTTATATATATATTTAAGTGGGGGAAATCAACTTTTA
Source organism: Picea glauca (assembly GCA_000966675.3). Taxonomy (NCBI): domain Eukaryota; kingdom Viridiplantae; phylum Streptophyta; class Pinopsida; order Pinales; family Pinaceae; genus Picea; species Picea glauca. The sequence continues at coordinate 79,962 of JZKD02S1776132.1, read as the reverse complement.
TGTATCATGCAGGGATGATATCTTCTTAAGGTTTGACAATGAAGGTTTGTCAACAATTTTTTATTGTACTCTGAGCTAAATCTCTCTCGATATTCAATACATATTTTCCTATAGGGAAAATCTTATGGGGGATTTTTATTTTCTAGGGGTTTTCCTTGAGCGAATTAATCAGTTAAAATATGTTAGAAGAGATAAAGTTATCAGGATTATCCTAGACATATTTTCCCTTAGTTAAAATCAGAGGGACATAGATATTTTCGCGTAATCTTGTTTTGAAGATCTGGTTTTTAAGTTTTCAGAGCTAAGGAGAAATTCTTTCTTTCTATGAAGATTTAATGCCAGGTAGTGAAAATCAGGATAGAGTGAAAACTCGAAGATATGCAAAATGAAAACAGAATGAGGCCTCAGAGGGTTTGATACAAAATAATCTCATTTCCACATAAGTTCATTTCTTGATTATTAAGCTTCTTTTTTTAAGCAACCTTTTTATTTTTATTTTCTTTTCTTCTTATTTCATTTTGCTTTGTTCCTATTTGATTCGGAAATCTAGAGATTTATATATTTCTGATTTTTAATCAGGTGATTATATTTACATGATTAGAACCTTGTTTATCTCTAATAATATTTCTTTAAGTATTTTAGTTTAAACCATAAGTATAGAAATTCGTACCTCGGATTTTATTTATATTTTCAATCAAACCAACTGTTAATTCATCACATGTTTTGAGAGAAACAAACATTTTGAAAACTGAGCATTACATTCCAACACCTCCTTATTTCTCATCTGATAATAAATATTATGCAACAACATAAAATAAAAATCAGAAAATTCCACAGAATAGAAATGACATGCAGTACATATATTTTATTTTTGTTTTTCAAAATATCGAATAAAACTAGGTTTATTTTAAAATGAAAAGTTAAAATTTAGACAACCTATGAAGGAAACTAAAATTATGAATTCAAACAAGCAACCAAATCAGTATATACAATGGTAATGTGAAACATTATTATTGCATAAAATGTTTTAGATAGCACCCATTGATAGGGGCGTCCAAAGTTTTCTCGTTGAGATTTTCCAGTAGGAAAGAATTCTTTCCATATATAGCTGCAATTCTGAATGGTCTAAACCAGAGATGGTCGAAATTGCCATTCTTTCCCGCATCTTCCCTTCTGGGATCCCATTTCAAAACTAAGTCACCAGGAAGGAGCTCCTGGTCCTTCGATTTTTTATTGAACAGGGCTTTCATATTATCTTGGTATTTCTTAAGTATTTCATCTACTTTGGCCCTGTTTTGCTGGACTTCAATTATTTGATTTATTCTCCTTGTCACATCATTTGGTTCTTCTTTTGAATCTTTCCATAAATTCATCACAGGAAGAACAATATCTATGGGGAGGACAACATCAGTACCATAAACCATCTGAAAAGGAGACATACCTATTGATTTCTTGGTGTCGATCTGGTTCACCCATAAGGCATACTTCAGGTGAACATGCCAAGATTTCTTATTCTTTGTCAACACTTTTTTTTATTATATTCATCAAAATCTTGTTGGATGATTCATCCAACCCATTTCCTTGAGGATAATAGGTTATATAATGTCCTAGTACAATGTTATACTTTTGACAAAAATTTACAATTGCCACAAATTTGAAATCTTGAGCATTGTCCATGACTATTTTTTTGGGGCAGCCAAATATCGATAGGATATTTTCTTCCAAGAAGTTTATGACTACCAAATCAGTGGAATTCTAAGTTGGAATGGCTTCAACCCATTTCATGAAGTAATTGGTAGCAGTTAAAATCCATTTATGTTGGGATCTTGACTGTGGGTGGATCTCTCCAATGAAGTACAGACCCCATTGTTAAAAAGTAGCCTTTGTTTTGACATGGACTAGAGTTAGTGCAGGAAGTTTTTTCTTACCAGAGAACAACTGAAAAGGGTTGCAAGCTCGGACCTTGGCATTTACATCAGTAAATAACTTTGGACAATAATATCCAACTCTTATAATATTGTAGGTTGTTTCCCTCCAAGTGTGATGTTCTCCACATACTCCTTCGTGAAATTCATTTATGACATTCTCTGTTTCAGGTTTTGTCAAACAACATAAAAAGAAACCTAAAGGATCCTTCTAGTATAATTGACCTTCAATGATACAATATTTAACCATGTGTAGCTTTAACGCTATTTCTTTGGATGGAGTTAGGTCGCTCGAGCACTAAAGGGTGAGGAGGTATGAAACAATATCATGATACCAATCAGAGGAAGAAAATTTATCTTCAATATGGACTCTAGGGGTTTGATCATCAAGTTCTCCTATATCCGGTATATATTTGTGTGATGTGAGATGATTTATCCCAAGTTCTCTGAAATTTGACTCTGCTAACAATTTCGCTAGGCCCTGACCTTTGACTTGTTTGGTCAGTTTTATTTCTAGATCAAACTCCTAAATTTTAGCTAACCACCAACCTCTCCTACCATCACTATCCCATTGTACCAACATATCTTTGGTAGAGCTTGTTGGCACATAAGCGATTATTTTGGAATGAAGTACATATGTCCTGAAAGATTTGAGATCTTTCACCATCGCATAGTCTTTTTTTTCCAGTATATTATAACTTAATTCAGTGTCTCTGAGAATTTTACTGAAAAAGGCTATCGGTTGCTCAAAACCTTCTTTGTTATTTTGCAGGAGTACAACTGCGATAATATGTTCTGATGCGAAAGAAAATATAAGGAATTCTTTAGTATAGTTCGGACTAGCTAACATAGGTACTTCACTTATAGATTTCTTAAATCGCTTGAATGATGCTTTAGCTTCGACACTCCATTTGATTTTGTTGTGTTTCTTCAACATATCTGTGATTAATTTGACAATTTCAACAAAGTTAGGGATACATCTTCTCAACAAATTTATCTTCCCTAAAAAGACTGGATTTATTTTTTATTTCTGGGAATATTTATCGTGTCAATAACCTTGATTCGATTAGGGTTAACCTTGATTCCATCTTTCAAAATGATATGACCTGGAATCTTTCCTTCTTGCATAGAAAAATGATACTTCTTAGGGTTTAGAAACAAACCAAATTTTCTGCATTTCTCAAAGGTTTGTTTGAGATGAACCAAATGTTCTGCATCAGAATTTGAGAAGGTTGTTAGATCATCTAAGTAAATAACAACAACTTTATCTCTATCAGCGATGAAATCTATATCCATCGCTCTTTCGAAAGTGTCCCCTGCATTCATCAAACCAAACGACATCTTATCATAAATGAAAGTTCCCCACAGAGTAGTGAATGCAGTTTTTTCTTTATCATCTTTGTGGACAACAATTTGGTTATAACCTAAGAAACCATCGATCATCGACATTATGTTAGCTCTGACTAATTTTTCCATGACATGATCCATTTTTTGTAGTGGGTATTTGTCCTTGAGGGACGATTGGTTTAAATTCCTGAAATCTACAGAAAGCCTTATTTCTCCACTTTTCTTCCTGACATGTACCAAATTTGCTACCCATTTAGAATACCTAAGTGGGACAATAATATTTACGTCGATAAGTTTATTGGCCTATCTTTATATTACTGGTAAGAGGATAGGATTGATCTGTCTCAACTTCTATCTAATTGGTTTGATACCATGCTTCAAAATAATCTTATGTTCAATTACAGAGGTATCATATGTTCTTAAATCATCATAGGACCATGCAAAGACATCTTTATACTGTTTAATAAATTCGGCATATTCACTCTTCACCTAGGCTGGAAGGTATTTAGATAAATTGACTATCTTAGGATCTTATTTAGTTTCTATATCATAGTCTTCAACCTCCTTGAGTTGCGGTCATAGGGTATATTTTAAGGGTATATCATCTTGGTTGAACAATCTCTATAATGGTATCAAACCTCTGGGGATATGATTGTTATTAAGTACAAGAATTCAATGATTTGCAATCTTATCCTGGAAATTTTAAGTATCTTCACCTTCCTGCATGATCCAGATAGGGTCGTTCTAATTTTCTTGATCTATATGAGGCTTAGAAAATTCATCAACCATTTCTAGGAACTGCTTAATCTGCTCGTCATCTTAAAATACTTTCCAGTGTTGCACATTATCTGGGATTGAAGGTCTGTATCTCATTTATATATGATACTTCAGCTTTAGGACAGTAGGCGGTATAAACATTGTAGCTACTTTGTCCAAAGAGCCTGCCTGCTGATTTTCCATTCTGGGAATGTGGTGAATGTTAAATGATGAGAGGAAATTATCTATCAAATCCCAAGTGCAATTTCTATATGACCTTAGCCTTGGATGTTTATCTTGATATCGTTTCTTTATTTTTTTTACAATAAGTTCTGCATCACCATACACTATCAGGATTTTAATTTTTAGCTTCTTAGCAGTCTATAATCCTAAGACCAGAGCCTCATACTCACAGACATTATTTGTATAATCAATTTCCCATTGTAATCTGTATGAAAATGGGATGACGTACTCATCCTTGGGTGAAAAAAATAACACTCCATCTCCTACCCCTTCGCAGGACGAAGCGCCATCAAAAAACATTTTCCATACTCATTCTTTAGTATTTATACTTTTCTTTGTTTTCTTTGTTTTTTTGTTTTCATATTCTATACATTCTTCAAAATCATCGTCTATTGATAAAATACAATTTCCTAGATCCTGATCGGAAACATAGACTGGGTAATTGTTTGGGTTTTGGGGGTCACTTACAGTATATTCCAGTCTGGTCTCTCTATATAGTCGAGTAAATTGTCCACCAAAAATTGAGATCATAGTGTACGTCATTTCCAATTTAAGCGATCCTCCTAGTTTTGTGCCCCAAGACCTGGATAGAAGCATGTCATACTTGGCAGGGACGTCAACAACGACTACATCCATAAGAATACTTTTTACATCAATCTATGCAAGATTTACTACCAAATATTTGATCATGCCGAGACACTTAGCTTTTCTTAAATCAAATGAGTATAAGTCCTTATAAGGTCTAGTGATTTCAAGGCCTAACGTTTCCATGATAACATTAGGCCTTAAATTGTGAGAGGCCCCATAATCTAACATACAATTATGAAGTAAACGATCATGCACAACTAATGTAATATAAAACAGAGCAACATAATCCTTAGTATTTTCGATATGTGGACCAAACATAATTGTCGGTCTTTCATCTTGCAGATTGATCACATCTGCATGATATTCAGCATCAGAAAAAAATTATCATTTTAGCAATATTTTTTTTATAAATTGGATTATTGGCAAGCTCAACCAGGGGTATAGGGATTTTAATTTTATTTAGTTCATTTTCTAAGCTAAAACCTCCAGTTTTCTATTCGATTTCCCTAGTCGTAGTTTGTTCTTTGATATTTTCATTTTTCATAGTTTGTGTTTCTTTTGTTTCAACTGTTTTGTTCAGGCAATTTGGTTTTCAACTAGTGATTTAGTAACAACTGCCTCATTCATTTTATTTCTTGATAAAATATTGTTTGGTGGAACACTTGTAGTATTTATTTCTCTGGGCCTTAAATTATATTTTTGTTGAAGCTCGGCCATTATGGAGTCGACGTTCCTTGGTATGCATACTCTCCCAGATTATTTATCGCTTCCTCATTATCAAACAAGGGTTCTAGATCTAGAGATCTTTCATAATCTTGTCTAGTTAAATGAGGCTCCTGGTAATCATCACTAAGATTGTTTATATCCTCTTCTAACCCTTCATAATTTTGCATATCATCTCCTTGCATAAAACTTTCCTTTTTAAATGGAGCTAGGATTTTTTGATCTTCATTTTTTACTTGCCTCTACTGGGTCTGGGAATTAGGATTTCTCCTGAAATATTTTCTAGTGAATGGATCAGGTTTGGCTTGGTCTAGTTCCATTCTAGAGATTTTTTTTGACAAATATTTGATTATATTAGCTATGTCATCCATTTTTTCTTCCGCAGAGTTCCCAGATCTGGAGGGTCCTACTTGTTCCCTAAAGAGTTTAGGTTCTTTGGTTCCTGTCTCAACCTTGTATTTTAATTTACCAAATTCCATCATATTTGATTTGATTTCTATGGTGTCGTCTTGCATTCCTTCCAGAGTGGAAGATCTTATTTCTCTTAAAAGTAGCGAAAAGTTGGGTTCGAAAGCCCCTACGAAGGTTACCTTTGTTGTAGATTGAGAGGGTTTAACTTCGGCTGGGATCTTATGGTAGAGTTTGTTAAACCTCTGAGTAAATTCTAGAACCATTTCAGAATTCCTTTTTCTTAGATCCCCAAATTCAATCAAATCATATAGATGGCCTTTCTTTTCTCCCCACTGTCTTAAAAATGCGCTTTCTAGTTCATTGTACGACCATAGGGATCCTACCGGGAGTCCTCGAAACCAGATTCTTACTTGTCCTTCAAACGTTTGCACTAAAATCCTTGAGTAAACATCTTCATTCTCAATGCCAAGAATATCAACGAACTAATCGAAAGGTTATGTTCTCTGTGGATGTTAAATTTCCTTCTCCCGTAAATTTTGGTGAATTATTCATATAATTCTTGGGAAAATAATGAAGGGGGTGGGAAGGAACAAGGGAGCATATATGTCCACTACTTTAGAAAATATTCCAGGGAGTGGAGGTTGTCCTTGACGACCTCCTCCTTCGGCGCCACCTCCTCATGTACCGGCCATTGGAACTCTAGGGGATGAACTTCGGGAATTCAAAAGAGGGTTTTCAAAAACTTCTAGGGAGAAAAGTGGTGACTTTTCAACTTCTTCGGGATGTAGTGAAGGAAAATATGGAAAAAGTTCGGTAGGAGATGAAAAGTCGAGAAGAGGGGGGAAAGGAAAACGTGGACTGGTTTCTTTAGACTTACAAGATGTAGAAATAGGAGAACCAGTTGGGGATGAATTCGGGTATAAAATGTGTTCTTCAGGGTTTCATAGAGATAAAACTTTTACCTCGGGAAAGGGTGAGGTTGAAAGAGTATTAATGAGAATGGGTAAGGAGGAGGATCTTTTGTTCAGATAGTTTGGAGTATCAGAAGAGTCAATCTCAATCTTTACTTTGGGTACGATTACCTCTAGGTTCTCACATCTAACCTCAAGCTTGCTAGTTGAGACCTCCACAGAGGGTG
>JZKD02S1776132.1:39921-61277 GCA_000966675.3 Picea glauca | reverse complement strand
TCCAGGAATTTCCGTGAGTGTCCTTGACACCTCCACCTCCTGGTATCTGAAACTTCGAAATGGAGTCGGATCAATTTATCCCTGATCTTCCTTACCTGCCTGTAAACCATCAAATTATCAAACACACTCTTGCACTCTGCGTGCACCTCTGCACTTATCCTCCTAAGCTTATGATGCAGGAGCATCTACGACTTCATCAAGCGAGCCAGCGTGGAGGAAGGAGAAGAACAGCTGGACAACACCAGCGCATACATTTTTGAATTACTTTGAAGATTGTTGCGCCGCCGTTTAACTAAAGGCATTCAAATCTGAGCGCACTTGTAATACATTATAGATAGGAAGGCATTTAAGAGTTTTAATGTTGTTAGATAGGAATTAACTGTAGATTAGATAGTTTTACTTTTGAGAGGGAAAACGGAATATAGGCACCCTCCTTTGTACATTGTATTATCATTCATTCATACAAGGAGAAAGAGAGAGTAGCACAGAGAACTTGTGAAGAACACCCATGTACAGATTTTATTAATAGAAGAGAGACTTTGATTCAATTCCATGGATGTGTTTGAATTGTGTGTGTTGTTGATGTTATGCTGTTGCATACTTGCTTCTCTTTATGCTTATCTACTATATGCTGCATATGTGATTGCATATCAGGTTCGAAACCTGAGAGAATGAGTGAATGAGTTTCAATTGTTTCTCTGTTTGAGCCGGGAGATTCCTGCATAGAGTGCAGTTGAATTCCTCCGCATAGAGTGCGTTGAGGAGGATCTACAGTTAAACTCTCATTCTCGTTCAACCTAGAGTTGAGTTGGATTATTTGAGCTGTGCAGGTGAGTGCAGGTCGAACTGAACTCCCAGTAGCAAGCCTGAGAAGGGAAAGGTTGGGTTGCTGCGACTGCGAGTGCATAGAACCTGGAAATCTTCAGCACCGTTGAGGGTTGGCGAAGGTCGAGGTCGAGCATAGGGAGCGTGTTTGAGGGAGCTCCGAAGGAGTCAGAGTTGCAAAAGCTTAAGAGGGATAACGCCTTTGCTTCTCGGTGGGAGCAGAACCCAGTGAAGTTCATACAGGGTGAAGGTGGTAAACCGGAGAACTCTTCAAGAGGAAGAGAATCGACGACTTGAAGTTGTCGAGTAGATATTCAAAACCCCGCAGACCCTCAAATCGCGGAGGAGCTGCGAGGGAATTAACTCGCAGGCGCACGGAGGAGTCCATTTGCCATTTCATATCGGCATATCGGGTTTGGCGAGTGCAAGAGTTGCATGCACGTCGAAATCGCGAGTCACGATTTCCCGATTTAGTCGGAGCTGTCGATCGTTGGATGGACAGGTGGCACAAACCCGGAGAATTGAGGTTTCGGTGTTCGGGGTTTCCAATAATAGGGAACTTGTGTCGAGGATTCACGATCCGCAAAATCCCGAAGTGACGTGGTCATGTGGGACCCCAGGGAGTAAGTGGAGGACAGGTGGCGCGGTCACGGAGAATCAACATCTCAGCACTCGGGGTTTGTAAGCATAAGAGGTATACCTCGCGGATAGCATTTTCCCAAGAGGAAAAATCCCCGACATGGAGCGTTGACTGCTGACCCGTCCTCATTCGGGACTTGGCGTTTGAGTGGCACGAGACAGTGTATCTAGCCTCGCGATATCGCGAGACCCGATCTTCCGATTCGCGAAAGGGAGATCGTCGAGAAGTTTGTGGGTGAGAAACTCTCGAGGGAGTTGGAAGAGCATTGACTCTTCATTTCGGTGAGAAAGAGAAGGTCCTGGTGAGGGCGATCGACTGCTGCGAGAGCGGTCGAGGTCAAGTGGTATCAGAGCTGGTTCTGGGTTCTCTTTGTTCAGGTAGAAGAGAGAAGCAGATACACCATGCCGCCCAGAAGGGAGAGGTAGTCACCTGATCGTGAAGATAGGGATGCGCGAAGAAGGGGTAGGCCAGCAGGTAACCCAGAGATGGAGTGCCAAATTCAAGATCTCAGGGTGAGACTCAAAGAGATGGAGACCACCCAGAGGCGTGGAGCTGGCATAGGAGAGTTCAACGATTCTGAGGTAGAAGAGGAAGTTGGACATGACCAAGAAGAGGTCACAGCAGAAGATGCCTCGACAGAGAGGTTGATAAGAGCCATCTCGAGGATGAGCTCGAAGATGAAGATGGACATCCCCATCTATGAGGGGAGCTTGAATGCAGAAGAGTTGCTGGATTGGATCCGAGCACTCGACACCTACTTCTATTACGAAGATATCGAAGAGGACAAGAAAATAAGGCATGCTATTACGAAGCTGAAGGGACACGCAGCCTTATGGTGGGACGAGCTGCAGGCAGACAGGCGTTCCAAAGGCAAAGAGAATATCAAAAGATGGGATCGGATGATCGCCAAGATGAAGGTGAAGTTCATTCTGAGGGATTACCAAATCACTTTGTTCAGGCGCATGCAGAACCTGAGACAGAAGTTGATGACGGTGAAGGAATACACCGAAGAATTTTATAGGCTCAACATTCGAGTTGGTCATCGGGAGGGTGATGCCGAAAAAGTGGCAAGGTATCTGACTGGTCTCAGGTATGACATTTAGGATGAATTAAGCATGGTTACCATCCAAACAGTTGAGGATGCGTACCAGATGGCTCTGAAAGACGAAGAGAAGCTGAGCCGCAAGCAGGGTCAGCGAGGGCGAGGCAGAAGTCAGCCCAGAGGCAAAGCAGTTGCCCAAGAGAAAACTCAAAAGCACAAGGAGGAGTGGAAAAGGCCTCAGGGAAAAGCTGAAAGAGGTGGAACCTCACATCAGAGGCAGCAAATTTTTGAGCCAAGGAGACAGCAAGATGATCAACACGGAGGATATGCTAATGTGAATACATTTCCTTGTACCCGAGGTCAAGGCAGAGGTCGAGGAGGAGTTATCACGTGTTTTACATGTGGTAAGGACGGCCACAAAGCCGTGGAATGTCCAGAGAGGAAAATGGATGGAGGAAAAGCTCACGTCGCTGAGGCGCAGAGGCGTGACGATGGGGATGAAGACACTGGAAGTGGAGAGTCACTGACAGTGCACAAGGCTCTCTTGAAACCTGAGAAAGAGGTGGATAGCTTAGCGCAAAGATGCAGACTATTCTAAACGACTTGCAAGACCAAGGGCTGGAAATGCAAGGTCATAGTGGACAGCGGAAGCACCGATAATCTCGTTTCAACTGAGATGGTGGACAAGCTGGAGTTGAAGACGAACAAGCACCCGAGTCCATACAAAGTGACATGGCTGCAGAAAGGACACCAGGTATGTGTTACAAAACAGTGCTTGGTCCAATTTAAATTGGGTGACTATAAGGATGAGATCCTGTGTGATGTCATTCCCATGGATGTTTGTCATGTTTTATTGGGTAGACCATGGCAGTATGACTGACATTTTGTTCATGATGGGAGAATGAACCATACACCTTGGTGAAGGATGGGAGATCACATAGATTGCATCTGGTAAAGGATAAGAAGGTGGAGCCGGAAGTAACTAGCATGATACTTCTCATGAGTGGGAAAGAACTTCTCACAGAGTTGGAGAAGGATGAGGATCCACAATTCTTTATTGTCAGGAAGCCAAGAATTGTCCTGACAAGCACAAGAGTGGACGACTTGCCGGATGAGATTCAACAACTACTGGGGGTGTTTGTTGATATCATTGTGGATGAGCTGTCGCGTTCATTGCCACCGATGAGGAGTGTGAGTCATCATATTGACCTCATACCCGGAGCAAGTTTGCCAAATAAGGAAACGTACAGGTTGACACCTCAGGAGAATGAGGAAGTCAAAAGGCAGGTATAGGATCTGCAGGATAAAGGACTGGTGAGAGAGAGCCCGAGTCCGTGTGACGTTCCAACGGTACTGAGTCCGAAGAAGGATGGAGGCTGGAGGATGTGTACAGACTCCAGAGTGATTAATAAAATTACCATCAGATATAGGTTTCCACTGCCAAGAATGGATGACTTGATGGATTGCCTGAGTGGGGAAAATCACTTTTCCAAGATAGATCTCAAGAGCGGATATCATCAGATCCGGATGAGAGAGGGAGATGAGTGGAAGACATCATTCAAGACAAACGAGGGTTTGTATGAATGGTTGGTCATGCCATTTGGTTTGACAAACGCGCCAAGCACTTTTATGAGGCTGATGAATGAAGTCCTGCGAGAATTCATTGGCAAATTTGTGGTCGTATACTTGGACGACATATTGATTTTCAGCAAGACGAGGGCTGAACACTTGAGGCATTTGGCCATTGTGATGAGAAGGCTACAATAGTAGAAGCTGCTGATCAATTTGAAGAAGTGTTCCTTCATGCAGACAAAAATCATTTATTTGGGTTTTGTGATTTTGGAAAATGAATTGAAGATGGACCCTGAGAAGGTTGAAGTAATCAGGAATTGGCCATCGCAGAGAAATGTTTTTGAGGTAAGGAGCTTCCATGGTTTGGCAAGCTTCTACAGAAAATTCATTTGAAATTTTAGTGGAATCAGTGCAACAATGATGGACACTGTGAAAAAGTGGCATAAGGTTTTCCATTGGACAACAGAGGCTCAAAGGAGCTTCAATTTGTTGAAGCGCAAGATAACTGAGCAACCAGTGTTAGTGTTTCTAGATTTTCAGAAGACCTTCCAAGTGAAGTGTGATGCTAGTGGATATGTCGTTGGAGGGGTTTTAAGTCAGGATGACAGACCTATTGCATATTACAGTGAGAAGCTGGATGATGCAAAGCTTAAATATTCCACATACAATAAGGAGTTCTATGCCATTATCCAGGCATTGAAAAAGTGGAGGCATTATCTCGTACCCAAGGAATTTGTTCTGTACAGTGATAATCACGCATTGCAATTCGTGAGACAATAGGAGAAGTTGAACTAGAAGCATGCGAAGTGGGTAGAGTACATGTAGAATTTCACATTCGTGATAAAGCACATTTTGGGGACTGCGAATAAGGTGGCTGACGCCTTGAGCAGAAAGTGTTTATTGTTGCAGGAATTCAGGGTCAAGACTTTAGGTTTTGAGAATCTGAAAGATATGTATGCAAGTGATGCAGAATTTTGCGAGGCATACGAGGCAGCCGAGAACCCAGTTCTCAGGGATAGGAGTCTATGGATTGACTACCTGATCCAGGATGGATTGTTGTTTAAAGGCAATCAATTGTGCATTCCAAATTGCTCTATGAGAGAGAATTTGGTGAAGGAAAAACACAGTGGAGGCTTAGCTGGTCATTTTGGGCATGACAAAACATTCGCCAAGTTGAGCGAATCATATTATTGGCTGGGCATGTGTGCAGATGTAAAAAGGTTTTTTGACAGGTGTAGGATATATCAACATGCAAAAGGCCGAAAGCAGAACACAAGGTTCTATCAGCCATTGCCCATACCCGAGAGGCCATGGGAAGCCATTAGCATGGACTTTGTGTTGGGTTTGCCGAGAACATAGCGAGGAGTTGATTCCATTTTTGTAGTGGTGGATAGATTCTCGAAAATGGCACATTTCATTCCATGTCATAAGACCAGCAATGCAACCCACATCGCGAACTTATTTTTCAAGGAGATTGTGCGATTGCATGGATTGCCTAGGAGCATAGTCTCGGATCGAGATACAAAGTTCATAGGTCATTTTTGGAGGAAGCTATGGAAGAAGTTAGGGACTGACCTAGCATTCAGTTCTACTTACCATCCGCAGACAGATGGGCAGACAGAAGTAGTCAACAGAAGCTTGGGGGATCTGTTGAGAAGCCTGGTGACTAAGCATCACAGCAGTTGGGATCAGATCCTACCACAGGCAGAGTTTGCGTACAACGATTCTGTGAATTGGAGTACAGGTAAGAGCCCATTTCAAATTTTGTATGGGACACAGCCTAGAGGATTTTTTGAGCTCAGGGAGTCAGAACATGCTGAAACTAGCAGCGCGAGAGCTGAGGAATTTGCTAAAGCAATGCAAGAACTTCACACAAAGGTGAAGCAGCGACTGATGAAGGCGAACCAGGAGTATAAGCGCAGAGCCGACCAGAGAAAAAGACAACTTCAGTTTGAAGTTGGAGACATGGTTCTGGCGCACTTGAGGAAAGAAAGGTTCCCGAGAGGAACATACAACAAGCTCAAGATGAAGAAGATTGGGCCGTGCAAAGTTCTGAGGAAATTTGGCGAGAACGCATATGAGCTTGAGTTGCCGGAAGGCATCGGGATATCTCCGATTTTCAACATTTCGGACTTATACCCATACAGGACTGATAAAGCAGACACTAGAACCGAGGAACCAGTGATCCAGTGGCAGAAACAATTACCAGTTGCACATAAGCCAGAGATGGAGTGCATACTGGATAAAAGGGTAGGCAGAAAGACCAGGAGAAAGCAACATTTTGAGTACCTGGTGAAATGGAAAGATCACCCAGTGGAGGATGCCAACTGGGAAACAGAGGCACTGATACAGAAGCATGGTCACACCGTGCAGGAGCTCATGGACAGAAGCCCATGAAATCTTTTGAGCCGAGGAGTATGATGCAGGAGCATCTATGACTTCATCAAGCAAGCCAGCGTGGAGGAAGGAGAAGAACAGCTGGACAGCACCAGCGCATACATTTTTGAAATACTTTGAATATTGTTGCACCGCCGTTTAACTAAAGGCATTCAAAGCTGAGCGCACTTGTAATACATTATAGATAGGAAGGCATTTAAGAGTTTTAATGTTGTTAGATAGGAATTAACTGTACATTAGACAGTTTTACTTTCGAGAGGGAAAACGGAATATAGGCACCCTCCTTTGTACATTGTATTATCATTCATTCATACAAGGAGTAAGAGAGAGCATCAAAGATAACTTGTGAAGAACACCCATGTACAGATTGAATTAATAGAAGAGAGACTTTGATTCAATTCCATGGATGTGTTTGAATTGTGTGTGTTGTTGATGTTATGCTGTTGCATACTTGATTCTCTTTATGCTTATCTACTATATGCTACATATGTGATTGCATATCAGGTTCGAAACCTGAGAGAATGAGTGAATGAGTTTCAATTGTTTCTCTGTTTGAGCCGGGAGATTCCTGCATAGAGTGCAGTTGAATTCCTCCGCATAGAGTGCGTTGAGGAGGCTCTACAACTAAACTCTCATTCTCGTTCAACCTGGAGTTGAGTTGGATTATTCGAGCCATGCAAGTGAGTGCAGGTTGAATTGAACTCCCAGTAGCAAGCCTGAGAAGGGAAAGGTTGGGTTGCTGCGACTGCGAGTGCATAGAACCTGGAAATCTTCAGCACCATTGAGGGTTGGCGAAGGTCGAGGTCGAGCACAAGGAGCGTGTTCGAGGGAGCTCCGAAGGAGTCAGAGTTGCAGAAGCTTAAGAGGGATAGCGCCTTTGCTTCTCGGTGGGAGCAGAACCCAGTGAAGTTCATACAGAGTGAAGGTGGTAAAGCGGATAACTCTTCAAGAGGAAGAGAATCGACGACTTGAAGTTGTCGAGTAGATCTTCGAAACCCCGCAGACCATCAGATCGCGGAGGAGCTGCGAGGGAATTAACTCGCAGGCGCATGGAGGAGTCCATTTTCCATTTCATATCGGCATATCAGGTTTGGCGAGTGCAAGAGTTGCATGCACGTCAAAATCGCAAGTCGCGATTTCCTGATTTAGTCGGAGCCGTCGATCGTTGGAAGGACAGGTGGCACAAACCCGTAGAATCAAGGTTTCGGCGTTCGGGGTTTCCAACAACAGGGAACTTGTGTCGAGGATTCGCGATCCGCAAAATCCCGAAGTGACGTGGTCATGTGGGACCCCAGGGTGTAAGTGGAGGACAGGTGGCGCGGTCACAGAGAATCAACATCTCGACACTCGGGGTTTGTAAGCACAAGAGGTCTACCTTGCGGATAGCATTTTACCGAGAGGAAAAATCCCCGACATGGAGCGTTGACTGTTGACCCGTCGGCATTTGGGACTCGGAGTTTGAGTGGAACGAGACAGTGTATTGAGCCTCGCGATATTGCGAGACCCGATCTTCCGATTCGTGAAAGGGAGATCATCGAGAAGTCTGTGGGTGAGAAACTCCCGAGGGAGTTGGAAGAGCATTGACTCTTCGGGCCGGTGAGAAAGAGAAGGTCCTGGTGAGGGAGACCGACTGCTGCGAGCTCGGTCGACGTCAGCTTACGTTGTCCCTATTTTTCCATCGTTGCATACTCTGCACTTGCCATCAATGACAAGCACACCTACCTAAAAACATGCAAACAGTCTCCCCCTTTGGCATTGATGGCAACCTTGAATGACTGCGTTAGTCTATTTGGACCTTCAACTGTAGCATCTGGTTCGAACCACTCCTTTTTCTCCCCCTGAGTTATTGCAGTAATTTTAGGAGGTATCAGATATTCAATCAATATAAAACTCCCCCTAACAGGATGGACTCTCTTAGGTGTGAGACGGTATGACACCCAGCTTCTGTCAGAGATATTCAAATGGTGTCTTGGCTAGGGGTTTAGTAAAGATTTCTCCAATTTGTTATGTGGTTGGAATGTAATGGACTTGAACAACCTAATTGGTGACTTTCTCTCTCAGAAAATGGTATTTTATGGGAATATGCTTGGTCTTGGAGTGGAATACAGGATTCTTAAACACACTGATGGCACTAGTGTTATCACAATGAATTGGGATCAATGCAGCATATTTTACCTCCAAGTCTGCAAGTGTCTGAATCATCCATAATACCTGAGTGCAACAGGTTGCAGCAGCAATGTACTCTGCCTCTGTAGTTGATAAGGAAATGGAACCTTGCTTTTTACTAAGCCATGGTACTAATGAGTCACCTAGGAAGAATTCTCCTCCACTGGTGCTTTTTCTCTCATCAACACAGTTTGCCCAATCTGCATCTGAATAGGCAGTTAACTGAAAATTCTGATTTCTGGGATACCACAGACCATAAGTCATTATTTCTTTCAAATACTGAAATATCCTTTTGACAGCTTGGAAATGACTTTGTTTAGGTGTAGAGTGATATCTTCCTACCATTCCAACAACATGCATTATGTCTGGGCGATATGTTGTGATGTACAACAGCCTGCCTATCATTGACCTATATGAACTTTGATCAACATTAGGTGAGTCATCATCCTTGCTTAATTTTCATCTAGTAACCATAGGTGTACCCACAAGTTTAGAATCTTCCATTTGAAACCTTTTCAACATTTCTCTTAGATATGTTTCTTGAGAAATGAACATCCCTTAGACCTCTGAGTAATTTACAGACCAAGAAAAAATGACAGTTCACCTATCATAGACATTTCAAACTCAAACTCCATGGTAGAAGCAAACCATTGTACCAATGAATCCTTATTACATATA
Organism: Picea glauca; assembly: GCA_000966675.3. Classification (NCBI taxonomy): domain Eukaryota; kingdom Viridiplantae; phylum Streptophyta; class Pinopsida; order Pinales; family Pinaceae; genus Picea; species Picea glauca. The sequence continues at coordinate 51,957 of JZKD02S1776132.1, read as the reverse complement.
AAGATGATGTCATTTACATATACCAATACAATGAGCAGATAATTATCTTATGTTTTGGTATACAGATTATTGTTAATTGTTCCTCTCTTGAACCCTTTGTCTTTGAGATATGTATCCAGTCTATGATATCAGGTTCGAGGGGCTTGTTTTAATCCATATAAAGCTTTCTTCATCTTGCATACTAGGTCAGGGTTATCAGACAATTTGAAACCCTCTGGTTGTTCCATATAGACTTCTTCACTTAAATCTCCATTTAGAAAAGTTGACTTGACATCCATCTAATAGACTTTAAACCTTTTATGACAAGCATAGGCAAGAAACATTCTAATAGCTTCTAATCTTGCTATAGCCGCAAATGTTTCATCAAAATCTAGTCCTTCTATTTGAGCACATCCTTTACAGACCAATCTTTCTTTGTTCTTGATGACTTGTACCGGCTCATTCAACTTATTATTAAAGATCCATTTGGAACCAATGATATTTTTACCTTCAGGTTTATGAACCATCTCCCACGTATTGTTTTTCTCAATCTGATCAAGTTCATCATTCATTGCTTTAACCCAATGGTCATCTTTGCTAGCTTCATTAAAATTATTGGGTTCCAGCAAGGATATGAAAGCTATATGTGCTTGTTTGGTTTCTTTGATTATCGTTCTCCTTGTTTGTACACCTTTGTCTTTTTCACCAATTATCTGACTTGCAGGATTATTCTTTTGAGCGATTTTGGAGGAGGAATTTGAAGTTGTCTGTTGATTTGAATCTATCTGAGTATCTGTGTTTTCATTTGATTCAGAGTCTTCATTTTTCTGATTCTTGGACCTGTTCAACTTGATATTTAGCGGTGTCCTCTGTAGACGAATCATTATTGTACACCTCTCTTGCTGGGATTCCTTCATCAACTTTTATGTCAATATTGTCAACCATTTTATGCAGCCTCTTATTATAGCATCTGTATCCTTTACTATTTGTAGCGTACCCTAAGAAGATACCTTCATCATCCTTGTCATCATATTTTCCAAGGTTCTCATCATTATTCTTTATGTAACATTTACTCTCAAAGACTTTGAAGTGTTTGATTGAAGCAGGTCTCCCATACCATATTTCATAAGGTGTCTTGTCACTTTTTGGTCTGAGGTGAGATTTTTTAAGAACATGGACTATTGTGTGTATTACTTCTACCCAACAGGTTTGACCAATGTTCTTCTCATTCATCATTGACCTGGCCATTTGTTACACTATTCTGTTTTGCCTCTCAACTACTCCATTTTGTTGAGGAGTTCTTGGGGTTGTGTATTCTCTCTTGATCCCATGATTATCACACAATTCCTTGAAATCACTTGACATAAATTATTCTCCTCTCTTTGATCTTACTTCCTTTAAACTCTTGCCTGTTTGATTCTCAATTAAAGACTTAAATATTTTAAACTTCTCAAATGCTTCAGTTTTTTCCTTGAGAAAGGCAACCCAAGTAATTCTGGAGTAATCATCAATAATCAACATGAAGTAATTTTCTTTCCATGTGCCTTCCTGTCTTGATGTTCCACATAAATCCATATGAACTAGTTGGAGTGGTTTCTCTATTGATGTAAAGCTCTTGGACTTAAACTCTGTCCTGGTCAGCTTTCCTACTTGGCAGGGTTTACACATCCAATCTTGGGGCTTTGATATTCTCGGAAGATCTTTTACTTCCTCAAGATTTTTGAGCTTGATTAAGTCGTCAAAGTTTAAATGTCCAAGTCTCCTATTCCATAACCAACTTTCATCATGTTTTCTTAGATGACACTCTTCTCTATTTCTTTCAGCACATATACGTTATTTTCTGTCTTTATGCCTTTGGCCACCACTTGTCATGAGTTTATAGACTTTATATTGCAATCCTTGGATTTGAACACCACTTCACATCCTCTGTCACACATTTGACTTACACTGAGCAAATTATGTTTCAACCCATCTACAAGCAGAACATCTTGGGCTTTTCCTTTTCCATTACTTAGACTCACCATCCCTTTACCCTTTATTTTACTTGGAGCATCATTTCCAAAGGTTACATTTTCTGATTTTCTTTCACTTAGAGATAGAAACTTACCTTTGTCTCTCATCGTATGTTTGGAGCATTCACTATCTATATACCAAGGGTTCATTTTTCTTTGAGCTGACAACACTAATCCACACTTGTCACTTTCTTTCTTCTTCCAAATCTTGACATTTTCAGCAGGGGAATTCAAATATGGTTCATAGTTCCTTAATCGACAACCAACATATTTATGTCCATAGTTATGATAGATGTAGCATTCAATCTCATTGTTCAATAGGTCAAAATTATTGTTGCAGCGTTGTCTACTCATTGACTATTGATTATTTCTTGACCTCCTTAGTTGCATGTCTCTAGACTTAATTTGGTAATTTGCAATTTGTGAAGGTTTGTTACTTGGTTGTATCATTCTCTATTGTGGCAAGTATTTATTCCTTTGAAATATTAATTGTTCATGTCTAAGTCTTAAGGAACAATTTACAACTTTGTGACCAAAGTTAGAACAGTAGAAACAATAGCCATAGAAAAATTATTTGTACCTGGAAAATGGTTGTCTTCTTTGAGCAAATCAATTTATTCCATGCTGATGACGTCTTTCAGTAGGGAGTGCATTATTTCTTTGTTCTACAGATTCATTCTTGGCACATTTTTCTTTACTCATCTTGGGCAGCCGATTGTCTTCCTTTGTTTCTGCAGGTTTGTTGTTGTCATTGGTTGTAGATTTGACAAACTTGATGGGTTCTTTGTTTCTTGTCTTATCACTACTTGATCCTTCTTCATAACCCAAACCAATTTTCAGATTTGGATTCCTTTGTTGATTCAGAATGGTGGCTAATCCTTCTGAGGCTTTGATACTTGATAGATTCTAATTGTACAAGGCTTGAAACTTCTCCATCTCTTTCCTAGTTTTCACTACTTCTTGTTCTAAGGCTTCACATCTTGCCTTCTTTTCTCATAACTGTCATTTCAGAATGTATTCGATTTTCTTTGCCTCTTCTAATTCCACTTTTAGTAGGACAAGGTCTTCATCAGGTTCTTTACTGTCTTTCTCGAACTGTATCAACAATTGTCTTTGCTTTTTGTTCTTAATTCTTAGTCTGTCAATCTCTTCCAGTGCACTGATAAGTTCTCCTTCCATGTCAACCATAGATTCTTCTTCATTAGCATCACTTCTTGTTCTTATATTATCATAATCCTCTTTGGCCATAAGTATGAAGTCATTTAGTTTATCTTCAATAGTGGAGTCATTGTCTTCATCATCTGAAGGATCATCATCATTTTATACACAAAGACTTTTCTTCTTAAATTTATTCTCTTTAAATAAATTTTTGTGTTTGTGCTTCTCCTCATCATCACATGTCTGATCCTTTATTTTGTGGGGACATTTATTTGAAAAATGACCTATCCTACCACAGTTGAAACATTTGAAAGATAGTTTACCTTTGTATTTGCCTGATCCCTTCTTCAGTCTCTTCACAAATTTTTCTTCAATTTCATCAGGCTCTGAATCCTCATTCTCGTCTGCCTTAAATGATGTTTCTCTAGAGGTGGGTTTATCTTTAACTATTCTCATTTCATATGTAGTCAATGTTTCTAGAAGTTGATCAAACTCCAAGGTTTTTAGATCATTAAGTTATTCAATAACAGAGACCTTTGGGTTGAACCTATCTAGTAGAGATCTCAAAATTTTCTGAACTAAAGAAGGTTCCTCAATTTTCTGACCAAGTTCTTTCATTGCATTTACCATTTCTTCTACTCTCATAAAGTATCTTCCAATAGTTTCATCTTCCTTCATCTTCAGTTGTTCAAAGTTTATTCTGTAGGTTTGAAGCTTGGCATCCTTTACCTTCTCATTACCTTCATAACTACTAATGAGTTTGTCCCACATTTCTTTGCAGTTCCTAGGTGCATAAATTTTACGATTTCTGGTTCTGCAAACCCACTCAAGATAACATTCATAGCCTTAGCATTGAAGCTAAATTCTAGCTGTCATCCTTATTAGCTAGTACAGCTGGCTTTACATAACCAGTATCTACCACATCCTAGACATCTGCACCTAAAGAGATTATGTAGGTTCTCATTTTATCTTTCCAGAAGGAAAAGTTTGTTCCATTGAACAGAGGGGCCTTATTGGTTGAATTTCCTTCATGGATTAACATGTTTATGCTCTAGGATATACCCTTAGATAAAAGGGGCTGGCTCCAATACCAATTGTTGGACAACTTAGCGGGGGGGGTGAATCAATTGTTACTGGGCTTAAACAATCATGCTTAGTTTAAACTCTTTACACAACATTTAATGATAGTCACAATAATGCAGGGAAGTAAGCAATGAAACATTCATCATCAGACACACATATGAGATACACAGAGACAGATATTTGCCGAGGAAACCCATACAGGGTAAAAAACTCTTCTTCTTTATGTGATAAGTAATCTATACATTCTTTACATTATCATACATATGAGCACCAACTGATAATGAGGCTACAACCTCTGTTTTGCAAGCTGCTACTTCCTGAGAGCACCAACTCTCTAAATTCTCTAGCACAAACTAGAAGGAAGCACCAACTCCCTAGTTTCTCTATCACCCACTAGAAGGAAGCACCAACTCCCTATGTGTTCTAGCACCAACTGGATGGAAGCACCAACTTCCAGTCGCACAGGCACCAACCTGTATAATAGAGAACAACAGTTCTCCCTTGCACCACCCTGCCACCCTATTTTCTCTGGATGGAACCAGATGGAAGCTACAACTCCTTGTGTTCAAGCACCCACTTGAACCTCTAAGGACAACAGTCCTCCCTAGAACCTCCCTACCACCCTGAAATATAAATATTTTCTACTGAAACTTATTACAGTGATATAATGTTCATCAATAGCTTACCAGTCTCAGCACTGTTTTGCTACACTGCCCTTCTCTGTCTGCCTCGTTGTCTTCATGCACACATCCTTTCACTTTATGTTCTTCTACCTTTTATGCTCTGTGCTCCATGTCTATTCAATGCACCATTCCTCTTCTCCGTGTTTCCACTGTTGCATACTCCTCCTTCTACACTCCTTGATCACTTTGAACAACAACAGCACCCATATATTCTTTGTTCTGCATACTTATAGTCTCTGTGCACCTTGTGCATGCTATCTCACCATGCTTCTACATGCTCTCTCCATGTCAAGTTCTTTTCCTGAGGGTTATGGAAACTCTTTATCTTCTCTAGTAGTTAAACCCATGCATCCATCATCACTGGGTGTTATGATGAGATTCCTTAGCATGTCTCATAGTTGAGACTCTTTGTCTTCTCTATCAAAGTTGATTTGATCCTCTCTGTTGTAGTTATAGGATTCAACACTCTTCCATCTGTCAATCACTTCTAAGAATAGTCTTCCTTACATCGACAGATTCCTTGAAACTCTTCAACGCCTCTGGAAATCACACTCAAGTCTCTTTGATTCCTCTAGAAAAAACCATCAGTGGTTTCTAGCAGTTACAAAGCTAACCATGAAATGGAGCCTAGCTATTCTAGCTCCTTCCACTTACATGACCACCAACGGTGACCAAAAGCTACATAGATATTTCACCATTTCGACATTTCGGCATTCAGTAATTCGGCATTCATGTGATCAAATGTCTCAACACTTCAAGTCACGATCCCCGAAATGGAGCTTGGTTGCACTAAATCCTTTCTCCATCTTCCAGTGATGTGACCAATGGCTATGACCACAACCTACACCAAAAGGTGTATCCTCATTTCGGCGATTCCTGTTGCAAGGCATCTCGACTCTCCAAGTCACGGTCCCTGAAAGTCTGAAATGTAGCTTGCCTCTTCAATATTTTCTCTACATCTCTTCAATGATGTGACCACCATCAGTGACCGAGTGCTTATCCATAAATCTCTCTCGCAATTTCACAATTCGACATTTTGACATCCTTGATGCGAAGATTTCTTGACAACTCCAAGTCTCAGTATCTGAAACTCTGAAATGGAGTCGGATCAATGAAATTTTGGAAATTTGCGCTTTTTCGTTTCGGGACTCTTGTGGTGAAGAGTCTCGAGGATTAACTCCTCCAAATACCGGTATTCAAAGTTCTGAAATGGAGTCGTATCAAAGATCCAGTATTTCGTTGTTTCACATTTCGGCGATTCGGCATTTCAGCACTTCTGTGGTGAAGTGTTTTGACACTTCAAGTCCTGGTATCTAGGACTCCGAAATGGAGTTATTTCCTGGTCTGCGAAGCTCTTTGTTGGTGTGCCTATTTCATAATTTCGGCATTTCGCGTTTCGGCACTCCTGTGATGAAGTGTTTCGACACTTCAACTCCCGGTATCCGGGACCCTGAAATGGAGTTATTTCTTGGTCTACAACATTCTTTGTTGGTGTGCCTATTTCGGGAGTTCGACGTTTCGCATTTCGCGATTCTGGGACTCCTACAGTAAGAGTTCTTGAAATCCCCAACTCCCGATATCTAAAATCCCAATATCCGAAACTGTCTCCTTCTTTCAGGATTTCGGCATATCGCATTTTTTGATTCCAGGACTCCTGTGGTAAAGTGTTTTGACACTTGAACTCCTAGTATCTGGAACTATCTCCTACTTTTGAGATTTCGGCATTTAGCATTTCACAATTCTGAGACTTTTCGTGAGTGTCCTTGACACCTCCACCTCCCAGTATCTGAAACCTTGAAATGGATTCGAATCAATTTATCCCTGCTCTTCCTTGCCTACTTGTAAACCATCAAATGATCAAGCACACTCTTGCACTCTGCGTGCACCTTTTCACTTATCCTCTTGAGCTTACACTGTCCTTGTTTTTCTATCACTACATACTCTGAACTTTCCATCAATGACAAGCACACCTGCTTGAAAACATGCCAACATTCCCTGCAACGTGGCCAGCTTGGTTATTTCATCTTCACTGATGTAGACTAGGAGGATAGGGCCCAGTCAATGCATAAGAATCTTACAATGGTGTTGTAAATATTTTCTATCATATAATAGCACCAGAGAGATTCACTGTAAAATCTTCTGGCAGATGTTGATATTGTCCCATCCCTTCTACATCTTCTTGTCAACCACATGGTTGAATCTTACAGATGTTGAGATTATTGTACAGCCTAGTTGAAATGATTGTTTGAGGTGGAAAGATGTGAGATTGCATTGCACCCTTTGGAGTGTCGGATCAGATCGTATTATGATTAGGGTTATATTCTATATTTTCTGGTAAGGGGTGGAGATCATAAAATGTGTTGCAAAGAGAACATCATTTTCATTCATTTCATTTACAGTTTTTCTTTTGTAGTTCGTTTTCTTTGTTGATATGAATTTCCTTGAGGCTAGAAGAGAATAGTAGAGTATTTATGAGCTTTGATTTGATGAATATACAAATTCATATTATTTATGTGAGTGGATTAATCAATATCTATGTGCAGGTTCAAGATAATGAGTAATAGAGGAAAAGTAACAAGTCAATATAGGTTTCATTATTTTGGGCATTGTCAAGCTCTAGGTCNGAAACCCATACAGGGTAAAAACTCTTCTTCTTTATGTGATAAGTAATATATACATTCCTTACATTATCATACATATGAGCACCAACTCATAATGAGGCTACAACCTCTGTTTTGCAAGCTGCTACTTCCTGAGAGCACCAACTCTCTAAATTCTCTAGCACCAACTAGAAGGAAGCACCAACTCCCTAGTTTCTCTATCACCCACTAGAAGGAAGAACCAACTCCCTAAGTGTTCTAGCACCAACTGGATGGAAGCACCAACTTCTAGTCGCACATGCACCAACCTGTATAACAGAGAACAACAGTTCTCTCTTGCACCACCCTGCCACCCTAGTTTCTCTGGCTGGAACCAGATGGAAGCTACAACTCCCTGTGTTCAAGAACCCACTTGAACCTCTAAGGACAACAGTCCTCCCTAGAACCTCCCTACCACCCTGAAATATAAATATTTTCTACTGAAACTTATTACAGTGATATAATGTTCATCAATGGCTTACCAGTCTCAGCACTGTTTTTCTACACTGCCCTTCTCTGTCTGCCTCGTTGTCTTCATGCACACATCCTTTCACTTTCTGTTCTTCTACCTTTTATGCTCTGTGCTCCATGTCTATTCAATGCACCATCCCTCTTCTCTGTGTTTTCACTGTTTCATACTCCTCCTTCTACACTCCTTGATCACTCTAAACAACAACAACACCCATATCTTCTTTGTTCTGCATACTTATAGTCTCTGTGCACCTTGTGCATGCTATCTCGCCATGCTTCTCCATGCTCTCTCCATGTCAAGTTCTTTTCCTGAGGGTTATGGAAACTCTTTAGCTTCTCTAGTAGTTAAACCCATGCATCCATCATCACTGGGTGTTATGATGAGATTCCTTAGCATGTCTCATAGTTGAGACTCTTTGTCTTCTCTATCAAAGTTGTGTTGATCCTCTCTGTTGTAGTTACTGGCTTCAACACTCTTCCATCTGTCAATCACTTCTAAGAATAGTCTTCCTTACACCGACAGATTCCTTGAAACTCGTCAACGCCTCTGGAAATCACACTCAAGTCTCTTTGATTCCTCTACAAAAAACCATCAGTGGTTTCTAGCATTTACAAAGATAACCATGAAATGGAGCCTAGCTATTCTAGCTCCTTCCACTTACATGACCACCAACGGTGACCACCGGCTACATAGATATTTCACCATTTCGACATTTCGACATTCGGTAATTCGACATTCATGTGATCAAATGTCTCAACACTTCAAGTCGCGATCCTCGAAATGGAGCTTGGTTGCACTAAATCATTTCTCCATCTTCCACTGATGTGACCAATGGCTGTGACAACAACCTACACCAAAAGGTGTATCCTCATTTCGGCGATTCCTGTTGCAAGGCATCTCGACTCTCCAAGTCACGGTCCCTGAAACTCTGAAATGTAGCTTGCCTCTTCAATATTTTCTCTACATCTCTTCAATGATGTGACCACCATCAGTGACCGAGCGCTTATCCATAAAGCTCTCTTGCAATTTCACAATTCGACATTTTGACATCCTTGATGCGAAGATTTCTTGACAACTCCAAGTCTCAGTATCTGAAACTCTGAAATGGAGTCGGATCAATCACATTTTGGAAATTTGCGCTTTTTCGTTTCGGGACTCTTGTGGTGAAGAGTCTCGACGATTAACTCCTCCAAATACCGGTATCCAAAGTTCCGAAATGGAGTCATATCAAAGATCCAGTATTTCGTTGTTTCACATTTCGACGATTCGGCATTTCAGCACTTCTGTGGTGAAGTGTTTTGACACTTCAAGTCCTGGTATCCGGGACTCCGAAATGGAGTTATTTCCTGGTCTGCGAAGCTCTTTGTTGGTGTGCCTATTTCGGAATTTCGGCATTTCGCGTTTCGGCACTCCTGTGATGAAGTGTTTCGACACTTCAACTCCCGGTATCCGGGACCCTGAAATGGAGTTATTTCCTGGTCTACAACATTCTTTGTTGGTGTGCCTATTTCCGGAGTTCGACGTTTCGCATTTCGTGATTCCGGGACTCCTATAGTAAGATTTCTTGACATCCCCAACTCCCGGTATCTGAAATCCCAATATCTGAAACTGTCTCCTTCTTTCAGGATTTCGGCATATCGCATTTTTTGATTCCAAGACTCTTGTGGTAAAGTGTTTTGACACTTGAACTCCTGGTATCTGGAACTGTCTCCTGCTTTTGAGATTTCGGCATTTAGCATTTCACAATTCTGAGACTTTTCGTGAGTGTCCTTGACACCTCCACCTCCCGGTATCCGAAACCTCGAAATGGAGTCGAATCAATTTATCCTTGCTCTTCCTTGCCTACCTGTAAACCATCAAATGATCAAGCACACTCTTGCACTCTGCGTGCACCTTTGCACTTATCCTCTTGAGCTTACATTGTCCTTTTTTTTCCATCACTGCATACTCTGAACTTTCCATCAATGACAAGCACACCTGCTTGAAAACATGCCAACATTCCCTGCAACGTGGCCAGCTTGGTTATTTCGTCTTCACTGATGTAGACTAGGAGGATAGGGCCCAATCAATGCATAAGCATCTTACAATGGTGTTGTAAATATTTTCTATCATATAATAGCACCAGAGAGATTCACTGCAAAATCTTCTGGCAGATGTTGATATTGTCCCATCCCTTCTACATCTTCTTGTCAACCACATGGTTGAATCTTACAGATGTTGAGATTATTGTACAACCTAGTTGAAATGATTGTTTGAGGTGGAAAGATGTGAGATTGCATTGCACCCTTTGGAGTGTCGGATCAGATCAGATTATGATTAGGTTTATATTCTATATTTTCTGGTAAGGGGTGGAGATTAGAAAATGTGTTGCAAAGAGAACATCATTTTCATTCATTTCATTTACAGTTTTTCTTTTGCAGTTTGTTTTCTTTGTTGATATGAATTTCCTTGAGGCTAGAAGAGAATAGTAGAGTATTTATGAGCTTTGATTTGATGAATATACAAATTCATATTCTTTATGTGAGTGGATTAATCAATATCTATGTGCAGGTTCAAGATAATGAGTAATAGAGGAAAAGTAACAAGTCAATATAGGTTTCATTATTTTGGGCATTGTCAAGCTCTAGGTCAATGTATAAATCTAGATCTAGATCTATGTTGTGGTCTAGTTCATGGTCTACGTCAAGATCTGGGTCATCGTCTAAATATAGCTCTGGCTCTATGTCATGATCTTGGTCATGGTCTAGGTCTATGTCGCGGGGTGGGTGGGTAAAGAGTGAGAGAGCGAGAGTATGGGGGCTTTATGTCAATATTTAGGTCATCATCTAACTATATATATAGCTCTATGTCGTGGTCTAGGTCATGGGGGGAGATAGTGAAAGTGAGAGAGTTAGAGGAAGAGGGGAAAAAGAGGGGGGTATAGAGTGAGAGGAAGGGGGGAGAAAGAGGGAAAGGGGGTTAGATAGATGAAAAAATATCAATGTGGAGAGAGTGGGGGATACAGGGAGTGAGAAATCAGGGGATAGATACAAGAGGTAAAGATAGAATGGGATAGAGATTGATTGTTTGAGAGTATGATAGGGTGGGAGAGGAAGACCAAGATGGTGGGTTAGAGAGAGAAATGTGGGAGAGAGAGTGAGTGTGAGACTAAAAACAAGGAGATAGAGAGAGAAAGAAGTGGTATATGTAGGATACAAATATGGAAGAGATAGTGGAAGGGAGGGAAAAAGGGGAAGAGAAAGGAGGAGAGAGACATAGAGAGAGAGAGGAGGAGACTTGGAGGGGGGAGAGACAGAGAGAAGGGGGGGGATGGGAGGGAAAGGGAGGGAGGTGGGAGAGAAACATATGGATGGACAGAGAGAGAGAGAGGGAGAGATAGAATTGAAGAGGTGAGATATAGAGAGGGATTCAAACATTGATTGTGAATAAATAATATTGAATCAACTATAATATTATGCTTATATTAAAATAAAAAAGAAAAATCAACATACCATAATCATCATTAAATCATGTGAGATCATTATTAAACTGTAAGTGAACAGTCATATCCATAAAATATCATTATAAAATAAGAGGTACAGGCATACTTCACTTAAAGCTTGGGTGTGTATGGGGTTAAGGGTAGATTATAGGTTATGTGTAGGCTTAGATGGAGCTACGGGGGTCTAGGTGATGGTGTAGGTATATTTCATGGTATAGGTCATGGTCATGTTCATATAAGTACTCATATAATTAATCCATTTAAAGAAGAAGAAAAATTAACACTCACCTTACATGTGAGGCTACATTTATTTATTGCACATATCCTTTATTTTTTGTGAGACATGCCTCGCCTTTAGATGGACAAAGAGAGAGGGAGGTAGAATTAGGGGAAAAGAGGATGATGTAGGGAGGGATAGAGAGAGAGAGGAAAAGAGACAGTGAGATTGAGACTAACAACAAGTAATGAGAGAGTGAGATTGAGTGTGAGGGGAGGGGGGCTAGAGAGATATAAAGATATTAGAAATGGG
>JZKD02S1776132.1:16031-37178 GCA_000966675.3 Picea glauca | reverse complement strand
TCAGTTGTCCAACAATTGGTATTGGAGCCAGCCCCTTTTATCTAAGGGTATATCCTAGAGCATAAACATGTTAAGCCATGAAGGAAATTAAACCAATAAGGCCCCTCTATTCAATGGAACAAACTTTTCCTTCTGGAAATATAAAATGAGAACCTACATAATGGCTTTAGGTGAAGATGTCTAGGATGTGGTAGATACTGGTTATGTAAAGCCAGTTGTACTAGCTAATAAGGATGACAGCTAGAATTTAGCTTCAATGCTAAGGCTATGAATGTTATCTTGAGTGGGCTTGCAGAACCAGAAATCGTAAAAGTTATGCACCTAGGAACTGCAAAGAAATGTGGGACAAACTCATTAGTAGTTATGAAGGTAATGAGAAGGTAAAGGACGCCAAGCTTCAAACCTACAGAATAAAGGTTGAACAACTGAAGATGAAGTAAGATGAAACTGTTGGAAGATACTTTATGAGAGTATAAGAAATGGTAAATGCAATGAAAGAACTTGGTCAGAAAATTGAGGAACCTTCTTTAGTTCAGAAAATTTTGAGATCTCTACTAGATAGGTTCAACCCAAAGGTCTTTGTTATTGAATAACTTAATGATCTAAAAACCTTGGAGTTTGATCAACTTCTAGAAACATTGACTACATATGAAATGAGAATAGTTAAAGATAAACCCACCTCCAGAGAAGCATCATTTAAGGTAGATGAGAATGAGGATTCAGAGCCTGATGAAATTGAAGAAAAATTTGTGAAGAGACTGAAGAAGGGATCGGGAAAATACAAAGGTAAATTGTCCTTCAAATGTTTCAACTGTGGTAGGATAGGTCATTTTTCAAATAAATGTCCCCACAAAATAAAGGATCAAACATGTGATGATGAAGAGAAGCACAAACACAAAAATTTATTTAAAGAGAATAACTTTAAGAAGAAAAGTCTTTGTGTAAAAAATGATGATGATCCTTCAGATGATGAAGACAATGACTCCACTATTGAATATAAACTAAATGACTTCATACTTATGGCCAAAGAGGATTATGATAATATAACAACAAGAAGTGATGCTAATGAAGAAGAAGCTGTGGTTGACATGGAAGGAGAACTTATCAGTGCACTGGAAGAGATTGACAGACTAAGAATTAAGAACAAAAAGCAAAGACAATTGTTGATACAGTTCGAGAAAGACAGTAAAGAACCTGATGAAGACCTTGTCCTACTAAAAGTGGAATTAGAAGAGGCAAAGAAAATCGAAGACATTCTGAAACGACAGTTATGAGAAAAGAAGGCAAGATGTGAAGCCTTAGAACAAGAAGTAGTGAAAACTAGGAAAGATATGGAGAAGTTTCAAGCCTTGTACAATCAAAATCTATCAAGTATCAAAGCCTCAGAAGGATTAGCCACCATTATGAATCAACAAAGGAATCCAAAGCTGAAAATTGGTTTGGGTTATGAAGAAGGATCAAGTAGTGATAAGCCAAGAAATAAAGAACCCATCAAGTTTGTCAAATCTATAACCAATGACAACAACAAACCTGTAGAAACAAAGGAAGACAATCGGCTGCCCAAGATGAGTAAAGAAAAATGTGCCAAGACTGAATCTGTAGAACAAAGAAATAATGCACTCCCTACTGAAAGACGTCATCAGCATGGAATAAATTGATTTTCTCAAAGAAGACAACCATTTTCCAGGTACAAATAATTTTTCTATGGCTATTGTTTCTACTGTTCTAACTTTGGTCACAAAGTTGTAAATTGTTCCTTAAGACTTAGACATGAACAATTAATATTTCAAAGGAATAAATACTTGCCACAACAGAGAATGATACAACCAAGTAACAAACCGTCACAAATTGCAAATTGCCAAATTAAGTCTAGAGACATGCAACTAAGGAGGTCAAGAAATAATCAATAGTCAATGAGTAGACAACGCTGCAACAATAATTTTGACCTATTGAACAATGAGATTGAATGCTACATCTATCATAACTATGGACATAAATATGTTGGTTGTCGATTAAGGAACTATGAACCATATTTGAATTCCCCTGCTGAAAATGTCAAGATTTGGAAGAAGAAAGAAAGTGACAAGTGTGGATTAGTGTTTTCAACTCAAAGAAAAATGAACCCTTAGTATATAGACAGTGAATGCTCCAAACATATGATGAGAGACAAAGGTAAGTTTCTATCTCTAAGTGAAAGCAAATTAGAAAATGTAACCTTTGGAAATGATGCTCCAGGTAAAATAAAGGGTAAAGGGATGGTGAGTCTAAGTAATGGAAAAGGAAAAGCCCAAGATGTTCTACTTGTAGATGGGCTGAAACATAATCTGCTCAGTGTAAGTCAAATGTGTGACAGAGGATGTGAAGTGGTGTTCAAATACAAGGATTGCAATATAAAGTCTGTAAACTCATGACAAGTGGTGGCCAAAGGCATAAGGACAAAAAATAACGTATATGTGCTGAAAGAAATAGAGAAGAGTGTCATCTAAGAAAACATGATGAAAGTTGTTTATGGCATAGGAGACTTGGACATTTAAACTTTGACCACTTAATCAAGCTCAAAAATCTTGAGGAAGTAAAAGATCTTCCAAGAATATCAAAGCCCCAAGATTGGATGTGTAAACCCTGCCAAGTAGGAAAGCTGACCAGGACAGAGTTTAAGTCCAAGAGATTTACTTCAATAGAGAAACCACTCCAACTAGTTCATATGGATTTATGTGGAACATCAAGACAGGAAGGCACATGCAAAGAAAATTACTTCATGTTGATTATTGATGATTACTCCAGAATTACTTGGGTTGCCTTTCTCAAGGAAAAAACTGAAGCATTTGAGAAGTTTAAAATATTTAAGTCTTTAATTGAGAATCAAACAGGCAAGAGTTTAAAGGAAGTAAGATCAAAGAGAGGAGAAGAATTTATGTCAAGTGATTTCAAGGAATTGTGTGATAAGCATGGGATCAAGAGAGAATACACAATCCCAAGAACTCCTCAACAAAATGGAGTAGTTGAGAGGCAAAACATAACAGTGCAGCAAATGGCCAGGTCAATGATGAATGAGAAGAACATTGGTAAAACCTGTTGGGTAGAAGTAATACACACAATAGTCCATGTTCTTAAAAAATCTCACCTCATACCAAAAAGTGAGAAGACACCTTATGAACTATGGTATGGGAGACCTGCTTCAATCAAACACTTCAAAGTCTTTGAGAGTAAATGTTACATAAAGAATAATGATGAGAACCTTGGCAAATATGATGACAAGGATGATGAAGGTATTTTCTTAGGGTACGCTACAAATAGTAAAGGATACAGATGCTATAATAAGAGGCTGCATAAAATGGTTGACAATATTGACATAAAAGTTGATGAAGGAATCCCAACAAGAGAGGTGTACAATAATGAGTCGTCTACAGAGGACACCGCTAAATTTCAAGTTGAACAGGTCCAAGAATCAGAAAAATGAAGACTCTGAATCAAATGAAAACACAGATACTCAGACAGATTCAAATCAACAGACAACTTCAAATTCCTCCTCCAAAATCGCTCAAAAGAATAATCCTGTAAGTCAGATAATTGGTGAAAAAGACAAAGGTGTACAAACAAGGAGAATGATAATCAAAGACACCGAACAAGCACACATATCTTTCATATCCTTGCTGGAACCCAATAATTTTAATGAAGCTAGCAAAGATGACCATTGGGTTAAAGCAATGAATGATGAACTTGATCAGATTGAGAAAAACAATACGTGGGAGATGGTTCATAGACCTGAAGGTAAAAATATCATTGGTTCCAAATGGATCTTTAAGAATAAGTTGAATGAGCAGGGACAAGTCATCAGGAACAAAGAAATATTGGTCTGTAAAGGATGTGCTCAAATAGAAGGACTATATTTTGATGAAACATTTGCGGCTATAGCAAGATTAGAAGCTATCAGAATGTTTCTTGCCTATGCTTGTCATAAAAGGTTTAAAGTCTATTAGATGGATGTGAAGTCAACTTTTCTAAATGGAGATTTAAGTGAAGAAGTCTATATGGAACAACCAGAGGGTTTCAAATTGTCTGATAACCCTGACCTAGTATGCAAGATGAAGAAAGATTTATATGGATTAAAACAAGCCCCTCGAACCTGATATCATAGACTGAATACATATCTCAAAGACAAAGGGTTCAAGAGAGGAACAATTAACAATAATCTGTATACCAAAACATAAGATAATGATTTGCTCATCGTATTGGTATATGTAAATGACATCATCTTTATATGTAATAAGGATTCATTGGTACAATGGTTTGCTTCTACCATGGAGTTTGAGTTTGAAATGTCTATGATAGGTGAACTGTCATTTTTTATTGGTCTGTAAATTACTCAGAGGTCTGAAGGGATGTTCATTTCTCAAGAAAAATATCGAAGAGAAATGTTGAAAAGGTTTCAAATGGAAGATTCTAAACCTGTGGGTACACCTATGGTTACTAGATGCAAATTAAGCAAGGATGATGACTCACCTGATGTTGATCAAAGTTCATATAGGTCAATGATAGGCAGGCTATTGTACATCACAACATCTTGCCCAGACATAATGCATGTTGTTGGAATGGTAGGAAGATATCACTCTACACCTAAACAAAGTCATTTCCAAGCTGTCAAAAGGATATTTCAGTATTTGAAAGAAATAATGACTTATGGTCTGTGGTATCCCAGAAATCAGAATTTTCAGTTAACTGCCTATTCAGATGCAGATTGGGCAAACTGTGTTGATGAGAGAAAAAGCACCAGTGGAGGAGAATTCTTCCTAGGTGACTCATTAGTAGCATGGCTTAGTAAAAAGCAAGGTTCCATTTCCTTATCAACTACAGAGGCAGAGTACATTACTGCTGCAACCTGTTGCACTCAGGTATTATGGATGATTCAGACACTTTCAGACATGGAGGTAAAATATGCTGCACCGATCCCAATTCATTGTGATAACACTAGTGCCATCAGTGTGTTTAAGAATCCTGTATTCCACTCCAAGACCAAGCATATTCCCATAAAATACCATTTTCTGAGAGAGAAAGTCACCAATTAGGTTGTTCAAGTCCATTACATTCCAACCACATAACAAATTGGAGACATATTTACTAAACCCCTAGCCAAGACACCATTTGAATATCTCCGACAGAAGCTGGGTGTCATACCGTCTCACACCTAAGAGAGTCCATCCTGTTAGGGGGAGTTTTATATTGATTGAATATCTGATACCTCCTAAAATTACTGCAATAGCTCAGGGGGAGAAAAAGGAGTGGTTCGGACCAGATGCTACAGTTGGAGGTTCGAATAGACTAGCGCAGTCATTCAAGGTTGCCATCAATGCCAAAGGGGGAGACTATTGGCATGTTTTCAGGTAGGTGTGCTTGTCATTGATGGCAAGTGCAGAGTATGCAGCGATGGAAAAACAGGGACAACGTAAACTGACGTCGACCGCTCTTGCAGCAGCCGGTCTCCCTCACCAGGACCTTTTCTTTCTCACCGGCCCAAAGAGTCAATGCTCTTCCAACTCCCTCGGGAGTTTCTCACCCACAGACTTCTCGGCAATCTCCCTTTCACGAATCGGAAGATCGGGTCTCGCAATATCGCGAGGCTCAATACACTGTCTCGTGCCACTCAAACGCCGAGTCCTGAATGCCGACGGGTCAACAGTCAATGCTCCGTGTCGGGGATTTTTCCTCTCGAGAAAATTCTATCCACGAGGTAGACCTCTTGTTCTTACAAACCCCGAGTGTCGAGATGTTGATTCTCCGTGACCACGCCACCTGTCCTCCACTTACTCCCTGGGGTCCCACATGACCACGTCACTTCAGGATTTCGCGGATCGCGAATCCTCGACACAAGTTCCCTGCTATTGGAAACCCCGAACCCCGAAACCCCGATTCTCCGGGTTCGTGCCACCTGTCCTTCCAACGATCGACGGCTCCGACTAAATCGGGAAATCGCGACTCACGATTTCGACGTGCATGCAACTCTTGCACTCGCCAAACCTGATATGCCGATATGAAATGGAAAATGGAGTCCTCCATGCGCCTGCGAGTTAATTCCCTCGCAGCTCCTCTGCAATCTGATGGTCTGTGGGGTTTCGAAGATCTACTCGACAACCTCAAGTCATCGATTCTCTTCCTCTTGAAGAGTTCTCCGCTTTACCACCTTCACTCTGTATGAACTTCACTGGGTTCTGCTCCCACCGAGAAGCAAAGGCGCTATCCCTCTTAAGCTTCTGCAACTCTGACTCCTTCGGAGCTCCCTCGAACACGCTCCTTGTGCTCGACCTCGACCTTCGCCAACCCTCAATGGTGCTGAAGATTTCCAGGTTCTATGCACTCGCAGTCGCAGCAACCCAACCTTTCCCTTCTCAGGCTTGCTACTGGGAGTTCAATTCAACCTGCACTCACTTGCATGGCTCGAATAATCCAACTCAACTCCAGGTTGAACGAGAATGAGAGTTTAGTTGTAGAGCCTCCTCAACGCACTCTATGCGGAGGAATTCAACTGCACTCTATGCAGGAATCTCCCGGCTCAAACAGAGAAACAATTGAAACTCATTCACTCATTCTCTCAGGTTTCGAACCTGATATGCAATCACATATGCAGCATATAGTAGATAAGAATAAACAGAAGCAAGTATGAAACAACATAACATCAACAACACACACAATTCAAACACAGCCATGGAATTGAATCAAAGTCTCTCTTCTATTAATTCAATCTATACATGGGTGTTCTTCACAAGTTCTCTTTGCTTCTCTCTCTTGCTCCTTGTATGAATGAATGATAATACAATGTACAAAGGAGGGTTCCTATATTTCGTTTTCCCTCTCAAAAGTAAAACTGTCTAATGTACAGTTAATTCCTATCTAACAGCATTAAAACTCTTAAATGCCTTCCTATCTATAATGTATTACAAGTGCGCTCATCTTTGAATGCCTTTAGTTAAACGGCGATGCAACAATCTTCAAAGTAATTCAAAAATGTATGCGCTGGTGCTGTCCAACTGTTGTTCTCCTTCCTCCACGCTGGCTCGCTTGATGAAGTCGTAGATGCTCCTGCATCATACTCCTCGGCTCAAAAGATTTCTTGGGCTCCTGTCCATGAGCTCCTGCACGGTGTGACCATGCTTCTGTATCAGTGCCTCTGTTTCCCAGCTGGCATCCTCCACTGGGTGATCTTTCCATTTCACCAGGTACTCAAAATGTTGCTTTCTCCTGGTCTTTCTGCCTACCCTTTTATCCAGTATGCACTCCATCTATGGCTTCTGTGCAACTGGTAATTGTTTCTTCCACTGGATCACTGGTTCCTCGGTTCCAGTGTCTGCTTTATCAGTCCTGTATGGGTATAAGTCTGAAATGTTGAAAATCGAAGATATCCCGATGCCTTCCGACAACTCAAGCTCATATGCGTTCTCGCCAAATTTCCTCAGAACTTTGCATGGCCCAATCTTCTTCATCTTGAGCTTGTTGTATGTTCCTCTCGGGAACCTTTCTTTCCTCAAGTGCACCAGAACCATGTCTCCAACTTCAAACTAAATTTGTCTTTTTCTCTGGTCGGCTCTGCGCTTATACTCCTGGTTCGCCTTCATCAGTCGTTGCTTCACCTTTGTGTCAAGTTCTTGCATTGCTTTAGCGAATTCCTCAGCTCTCGCGCTGCTAGTTTCAGCATGCTCTAACTCCCTGAGCTCAGAAACTCCTCTAGGCTGTGTCCCATACAAAATTTGAAATGTGCTCTTACCTGTACTCCGATTCACAGAATCGTTGTACGCAAACTCTGCCTGTGGTAGGATCTGATCCCAACTGCTGTGATGCTTAGTCACCAGGCTTCTCAACAGATCCCCCAAGCTTCTGTTGACTACTTCCGTCTGCCCATCTGTCTGCGAATGGTAAGCAGAATTGAATGCCAAGTCAGTCCCTAACTTCTTCCATAGCGTCCTCCAAAAATGACCTATGAACTTTGTATCCCAATCCGAGACTATGCTCCTGGGCAATCCATGCAATCGCACAATCTCCTTGAAAAATAAGTTCGCGGTGTGGGTTGCATCGCTGGTCTTATGACATGGAATGAAATGTGCCATTTTCGAGAATCTGTCCATGACTACAAAAATGGAATCAACTCCTCACTGTGTTCTCGGCAAACCCAACACAAAGTCCATGCTAATGGCTTCCCATGGCCTCTCGGGTATGGGCAATGGCTAATAGAACCCTGTGTTCTTCTTTCGTCCTTTTGCATGTTGACATATCCTACACCTGTCAAAAAACCTTTTTACATTTGCATGCATGCCCAGCCAATAATATGATTCGCTCAACTTGGCGAATGTTTTGTCATGCCCAAAATGACCAGCTAAGCCTCCACTGTGTTTTTCCTTCACCAAATTCTCTCTCATAGAGCAATTTGGAATGCACAATTGATTGCCTTTAAATAGAAATCCATCCTGGATTAGGTAGTCAATCCACAGACTCCTATCCCTGAGAACTGGGTTCTCGGCTCCCTCGTATGCCTCGCAAAAGTCTGCATCACTTGCATACATATCTTTCAGATTCTCAAAACCTAAAGTCTTGACCCTGAATTCCTGCAGCAATAAACACTTTCTGCTCAAGGCGTCAGCCACCTTGTTCGCAGTCCCCGAAATGTGCTTTATCACGAATGTGAAATTCTGCATGTACTCTACCCACTTCGCATGCTTCTAGTTCAACTTCTCCTATTGGCTCACGAATTGCAATGCATGATTATCACTGTACAGAACAAATTCCTTGGGTACGAGATAATGCCTCCACTTTTTCAATGCCTAGATAATGGCATAGAACTCCTTATCGTACGTGGAATATTTAAGCTTTGCATCATCCAGCTTCTCACTGTAATACGCAATAGGTCTGTCATCCTGACTTAAAACCCCTCAAACAGCATATCCATTAGCATCACACTTCACTTGGAAGGTCTTCTGAAAATCTGGCAACACTAACACTGGTTTCTCAGTTATCTTGCGCTTCAACAAATTGAAGCTCCTTTCAGCCTCTGTTGTCCAATGGAAAACCTTATGCCGCTTTTTCACAGTGTCCATCATTGCTGCACTGATTCCACTAAAATTTCAAATGAATTTTCTGTAGAAGCTTGCCAAACCATGGAAGCTCCTTACCTCAAAAACATTTCTCGGCGATGGCCAATTCCTGATTACTTCAACCTTCTCAGGGTCCATCTTCAATTCATTTGCCAAAATCACAAAACCCAAATAAATGAGTTCCGTCTGCATGAAGGAACACTTCTTCAAATTGATCAGCAGCTTCTACTGTTGTAGCCTTCTCATCACAATGGCCAAATGCCTCAAGTGTTTAGCCCTCGTCTTGCTGAAAATCAATATGTCATCCAAGTATACAACCACAAATTTGCCAATGAATTCCCGCAGGACTTCATTCATCAGCCTCATAAAAGTGCTTGGCGCATTTGTCAAACCAAACGGCATGAACAACCATTCGTACAAAGCCTCGTTTGTCTTGAATGTTGTCTTCCACTCATCTCCCTCTCTCATCCGGATCTGATGATATCCGCTCTTGAGATCTATCTTGGAAAAGTAATTTGCCCCACTCAGGCAATCCATCAAGTCATCCATTCTTGGCAGTGGAAACCTATATCTGATGGTAATTTTATTAATCGCTCTGGAGTCTGTACACATCCTCCAGCCTCCATCCTTCTTCGGACTCAGTACCGTTGGAACATCACACGGACTCAGGCTCTCTCTCACCAGTCCTTTATCTTGCAGATCCTGTACCTTCCTTTTGACTTCCTCATTCTCCTGAGGTGTCAACCTGTACGTTTCCTTATTTGGAAAACTTGCTACGGGTATGATGTCAATATGATGACTCACACTCCTCATCGGTGGAAATGAACGCGGCAGTTCATCCATGATGATATCAGCAAACTCCCCCAGTAGTTGTTGAATCTCATCCGACAAGTCGTCCACTCTTGTGCTTGTCAGGACAAGTCTTGGCTTCCTGACAATAAAGAATTGTGGATCCTCATCCTTCTCCAACTCTGTGAGAAGTTCTTTCCCACTCATGAGAAGTATCGTGCTGGTTACTTCCGACTCCACCTTCTTATCCTTTACCAGATGCAATGTATGTGATCTCCCATCCTTCACCAAGGTGTATGTGTTCATTCTCCCATCATGAACAACATGTCAGTCATACTGCCATGGTCTACCCAATAAAACATGACAGACATCCATGGGAATGACATCATACAGGATCTCATCCTTATAGTCACCCATTTTAAATTGGACCAAGCACTGTTTTGTAACACATACCTGGTGTCCTTTCTGCAGCCATGTCACTTTGTATGGACTCAGGTGCTTGTTCGTCTTCAACTCCAGCTTCTCCACCATCTCGGTTGAAATGAGATTATCAGTGCTTCCGCTGTCCACTATGACCTTACATTTCCAGCCCTTGGTCTTGCAAGTCGTTCGGAATAGTCTGCATCTTTGCGCTGAGCTGTCCACCTCTTTCTCAGGTTTCAAGAGAGCCTTGTGCACTGTCAGTGACTCTCCACTTCCAGTGTCTTCATCCCCATCATCACACCTCTGCGCCTCGGCGACGTGAGCTTTTCCTCCGTCCATTTTCCTCTCTGGACAGTCCACGGCTTTGTGGCCGTCCTTACCACATGTAAAACACGTGATAACTCCTCCTCGACCTCTGCCTCAACCTCGGGTACAAGGAAATGTATTCACATTAGCATATCCTCTGTGCTTATCATCTTGCTGTCTCCTCGGCTCAAAAATTTGTTGCCTCTGCTGTGAGGTTCCACCTCTTTCAGCTTTTCCCTGAGGCCTTTTCCACTCCTCCTTGTGCTTTTGAGTTTTCTCTTGGGCAACTGCTTTGCCTCTGGGCTGACTTCTGCCTCGCCCTCGCTGACCCTGCTTGCGGCTCAACTTCTCTTCGGCTTTCATAGCCATCTGGTACGCATCCTCAACTGTTCGGATGGTAACCATGCTTAATTCATCCTGAATGTCATACCTGAGACCAGTCAGATACATTGCCACTTTTTCTTCATCACTCTCCCGATGACCAACTCGAATGTTGAGCCTATAAAATTCTTCGGTGTATTCCTTCACCGTCATCAACTTCTGTCTCAGGTTTTGCATGAACCTGAACAAAGTGATTTGGTAATCCCTTGGAATGAACTTTGCCTTCATCTTGGCGATCATCCGATCCCATCTTTTGATCTTCTGTTTGCCTTTGGAACGCCTGTCTGCCTGCAGCTCGTCCCACCATAAGGCTGCGTGTCCCTTCAGCTTCGTAACAGCATGCCTTATTTTCTTGTCCTCTTCGATATCTTCGTAATCGAAGTAGGTGTCGAGTGCTCAGATCCAATCCAGCAACTCTTCTGCATTCAAGCTCCCCTCATAGACGGGGATGTCCATCTTCATCTTCGAGCTCATCCTTGAGATGGCTCTGATCAACCTCTCTGTCGAGGCATCTTCTGCTGTGACCTCTTCTTGGTCATGTCCAGCTTCCTCTTCTACCTCGGAATTGTTGAACTCTACTGTGCCAGCTCCACACCTCTGGGTGGTCTCCATCTCTTCGAGTCTCGCCCTGAGATCTCGAATTTGGTGCTCCATCTCCGGGTTACCTGTTTGCCTACCCCTTCTTTGCGCGTCCCTATCTTCACGATCAGGTGACTGCCTCTCCCTTCTGGGCGGCATGGTGTATCTGCTTCTCTTTGCTACCTGAACAAAGAGAACCCAGAACCAGCTCTGATACCACTTGACGTCGACCGCTCTCACAGCAGCCAGTCTCCCTCACCAAGACCTTCTCTTTCTCACCGGAATGAAGAGTCAATGCTCTTCCAATTCCCTCGGGAGTTTCTCACCCACAGACTTCTCGGCGATCTCCCTTTCACGAATCGGAAGATCGGGTCTCGCGATATCGCGAGGCTCGATACACTGTCTCGTGCCACTCAAACGTCGAGTCCCGAATGCCAACGGGTCAACAGTCAACGCTCCATGTCAGGCATTTTTCCTCTTGGGAAAATGCTATCCGCGAGGTAGACCTCTTGTGCTTACAAACCCCGAGTGCTGAGATGTTGATTCTCCGTGACTGTGCCACCTGTCCTCTACTTACTCCCTGGGGTCCCACTTGACCATGTCACTTCGGGATTTCGCGAATCGCGAATCCTCGACACAAGTTCCCTACTGTTGGAAACCCCGAACGCCGAAACCCCGATTCTCTGGGTTCGTGCCACCTGTCCTTCCAACGATCGATGGCTCCGACTAAATCGGGAAATCGGGACTCGCGATTTCGACGTGCATGCAACTCTTGCACTCTCCAAACCCGATATGCCGATATGAAATGGAAAACAGACTCCTCCATGTGCCTGCGAGTTAATTCCCTCGCAGCTCCTCCGCGATCTGAGGGTCTGCGGGGTTTCGAAGATCTACTCGACAACATCAAGTCGTCGATTCTCTTCCTCTTGAAGAGTTCTCCGCTTTACCACCTTCACTCTGTATGAACTTCACTAGGTTCTGCTCCCACCAAGAAGCAAAGGCGCTATCCCTCTTAAGCTTCTGCAACTCTGACTCCTTCGGAGCTCCCTCAAACACGCTCCCTATGCTCGACCTCGACCTTCACCAACCCTCAACGGTGCTGAAGATTTCCAGGTTCTATGCACTCGCAGTCGCAGCAACCCAACCTTTCCCTTCTCAGGCTTGCTACTGGGAGTTCAGTTCGACCTGCACTCACCTGCACAGCTCAAATAATCCAACTCAACTCCAGGTTGAACAAGAATGAGAGTTTAACTGTAGATCCTCCTCAACGCACTCTATGCAAGAATCTCCCGGCTCAAACAGAGAAACAATTGAAACTCATTCACTTATTCTCTCAGGTTTCAAACCTGATATGTAATCACATATGCAGCATATAGTAGATAATCATAAAGAGAAGCAAGTATGAAACAGCATAACATCAACAACACACACAATTCAAACACATCCATGGAATTGAATCAAAGTCTCTCTTCTATTAATTCAATCTGTACATGGGTGTTCTTCACAAGTTCTCTGTGTTGCTCTCTCTTGCTCCTTGTATGAATGAATGATAATACAATGTACAAAGGAGGGTGCCTATATTCCATTTTCCCTCTCGAAAGTAAAACTGTCTAATCTACAGTTAATTCCTATCTAACAACATTAAAACTCTTAAATGTCGTCCTATCTATAATGTATTACAAGTGCGCTCAGCTTTGAATGCCTTTAGTTAAACGGTGGTGCAACAATCTTCAAAGTAATTCAAAAATGTATGCGTTGGTGATGTCCAGCTGTTCTTCTCCTTCCTCCACGCTGGCTCGCTTGATGAAGTCGTAGATGCTCCTGCATCATAAGCTCAGGAGGATAAGTGCAGAGGTGCATGCAGAGTGCAAGAGTGTGTTTGATCATTTGATGGTTTACAGGCAGGTAAGGAAGATCAGGGATAAATTGATCCGACTCCATTTCGAAGTTTCAGATACCAGGAGGTGGAGGTGTCAAGGACACTCACGGAAATTCCTGGAATCGCGAAATGAGAAATGCCGAAATCCCGAAAGCAGGAGACAGTTCCGGATACCGGGAGTTGAAGTGTCAAAAAACTTCACAACAAGAGTCCCGAAATCGTGAAATGTGAAACGCCAAAATCCCGAAAGCAAGAGACAGTTTCAGATACCAGGATTTCAGAGATCAAGAGTTGGGGATGTCAAGAACTCTTACTACAGGAGTCCCAAAATCACGAAATGTGAAACACCGAAATCCTGAAATAGGCACACCAACAAAGAATGTCACAGACCGGGAAATAACTCCATTTTGGCATCCCAGATACCGGGAATTTAAGTGTCGAAACACTTCATCACAGTAGTGCAGAATCGCCGAAATGTGAAACACCGAAATCATGAAATAGGCACACCAACAAAGAGCTTCGTAGACTGGGAAATAACTACATTTTGGAGTCCCAAATACCGAGAGTTGAAGTGTCGAAACACTTCACCACAGAAGTGCCAAAATGTCGAATAGCTGAAATGAAAAAGAACGAAATACCAGATCTTTGATCCGACTCCATTTTGGAACTTCGGATACCGGGAGTTGGAGGAGTTAAGCGCCGAGACTCTTCACCACAAGAGTCCCGAAACGGTGAAACGTGAATTTCCTAAATGCCGTTGATCCAACTCCATTTCGGAGTTTCATATACTGGGACTTGGAGTTGTCAAGAAATATTCACATCAAGGATGTCGAAATGTCGAATTGTGAAATCGTGAAAGTGCTTTATGGATAAGTGCTCAGTCACCAATGGTGGTCACATCGTTGAAGAGATATAGAGAAAATCTTGAAGCGGAAAGCTCCATTTCAGAGTTTTGAGGACTGCAACTTGGAGAGTGGAGATGTCTCGCAACAGGAATCACCGAAATGTGGAAACAACTTTTGGTGTAGGTTGTGGTCACAATGATTGGTCACATCGGTGGAATATGGAGAAAGGAGTTAGTGCAACCAAGCTCCATTTCGGGGATCGAAACTTGAAGTGTCGAGACACTTGATCACACGAATGTCGAATTACCGAATGCTGAAATTCCGAATTGGTGAAATATATATGTAGCCGGTGGTCACCACCGGTGGTCATGTAAGTGGAAGGAGCTAGCATAGCTAGGCTCCATTTCATGGTTCGCTCTATAACTGCTAGAAACCATTGATGGTTTCTGCCAGAGGAATTGAAGAGACTTGAGTGTGATTGCCAGAGGAGCTGAAG
Source organism: Picea glauca (assembly GCA_000966675.3). Lineage (NCBI taxonomy): Eukaryota > Viridiplantae > Streptophyta > Pinopsida > Pinales > Pinaceae > Picea > Picea glauca. Next base: position 22,403 of record JZKD02S1776132.1, on the reverse strand, counting down.
AGTTTCAAGGAATCTGTCAGTGGAAGGAATACTATTCTTAGAAGTGATTGACATATGGAAGAGTGTTGAAGCCTGTAACTACAACAGAGAGGATCAGCTTGACTTTGATAGAGAAGATGAAGAGTCTCAACTTCGAGACAGGCTAAGGAATCTCATCATAACACCCAGTGATGATGGATGCATGGGTTTAACTACCAGAGAAGCTAAAGAGTTGCCATAACCCTCAGGCAGAGCACTCAACATGGAGAGAGCATGAAGAAGCATGGCAAGATAGCATGCACAAGGTGCACAGAGACTATAAGTATGAAGAACAAAGAAGAGATGGGTGTTGTTGTTTAGAGTGATCAAGGAGTGTAGAAGGAGGAGTGTGTAGCAATGGAAACACAGAGAAGAGGAATGGTGCATTGAATGGACATGGAGCACAGAGCATAAAAGGCAGAATAATATAAAGCGCAAGGATGTGTACATGAATACAGTGAGGCAGACAAAGCAGGGCAGTGTAGAAGAACAGTGATGAGACTGGTAAGCCATTAATGAACATTATATCACTTTAATAAGTTTCAGTAGAAAATATTTATATTTCAGGGTGGTAGGGAGGTGTTAGGGAGGACTGTTGTCCTTAGAGGGTCAAGTGGGTGGTTGAACACAGGGAGTCATAGCTTCCATCTGGTTGTAGCTAGGGAAACCCAGGTGGCAGGGTGGTGCAAGGGAGAATTATTGTTCTCTGTTATATAGGTTGGTGTCTGTGTGACTGGAAGTTGGTGCTTCCATCCAGTTGGTTTTGGAACACTTAGGGAGTTGGTGTTTCCTTCTAGTGGGTGCTAGAGAAACCAGGGAGTTGGTGCTTCCTTCTAGTTGGTGCTAGAGAATCCAGAGAGTTGGTTCTCTCAACAAGTAGCAGCTTGAAAAATAGAGGTTGTAGCCTCATTATGAGTTGGTGCTCATATGTATGATAATGTAAAGTATGTATAGATTACTCATCATATAAAGAAGAAGAGGTTTTTACCCTGTATGGATTTCCTTAGAAAATATCTGTCTCTGTGGATCTCATATGTGTGACCGATGTTGAATGTTCCATTGCTTACTTCCCTGCATTATTGTGACTATCATTAAATGTTGTGTAAATAGTTTAAAATAAGCATGATTGTTTAAGCCCAGTAACAACTGATCCACCCCCCCCCTCTCAGTTGTCCAACAGGGAAAACCTCTCAAGGGACTTGTCAATGGAAGCAGGTTGAAGGTGTACTATGGACCGCAAGGGTCACCTAGTATTTAACAACATTTAGCTAGCTTGGCATTAGCGTAGGGTAGGCATAGAGTAGGGTGTATAGTAGGCAGGAAGTTACATAGTCAGGATAATTAAAATTTTTGGAAGCATGGGACATGATTGAGTCACACAAATGGAATGTATTGGAATATATATAAATCCTAAACCTCGATCTTTACTTTCTTGAACTTCATCCTTTTTTTAATATTGACTCAGAAGTCATCTTTCGAAGGTTTAAATCAAATTAACCTCTAATTATAAGACACACATGATATCCATCATTGATAAAGTTCTCCCATTGATCAAACAATCCCCTTTTTTCCTGAGTTTTGGAGCCGCCTGATTGTTAAAGAGTCAAATCACTAAAGGTCGATTCAGAGCTTTGTGCTTTGGGCGTTTTGCTAGGTCTTAACATTTAAAGTCCTGCTACCCGAAAAGTGTATGTTATCATTGTTCATAAAACCTTAAAAGACTCTAGTCATAGTACACATCTACCTTTTGAGTCTTCCCTGGGTTGACACATGTCATCCATTTCTGACCTTTTCAGCCAAAGATTCACATGATTTTAAGTAACATGTGGCACTCCCTGGTCTCAACAATTCATCTAAAATTACGTCATCTTCGACATGTCACTACGAGTAATGGCATTTCGGAAATATAATAAAGAGATAACTTGCAAACACACAAAGCAGCAAAATGTTGAAATATTAAACCTTATTCAGTTAAGTTAATCTTAATTAAAAGGTAATTAAAAACTTCGCACTTCGTAGTTCGGACCTTTACCATCCATCACATCCTAAAATATCTGAAGTCTGAACTTCCAAAACCCTTCAAACTTAAACAAGGTTAATTAAAACTAAAAAACACTTATCCGATAATAAATCATTTCACAGTTTCTGGTTTCAAGGATTCTATCTCGAGCTACCATTAAAAATATCGAAGTCCAAATACCTGAAAAAAAATAAATTTAAACACAATTAATTAATTTTTTAAAGGATATTATCTCGTAATTAATCTTTCGTGAATTAGCGATTCGAGAAATTTCAAACCTATCCCATCCAAAATTCTCGATCACGGACCGCCGATATTAATGGCATTAATCACAAATCAACAATAATGATTTTAATGTAAATTGCAGATCACCAGCTAGATTCTCTCATTAAGGTAAATAAATTTATCGTCAATAAAGGTATTCTTGAATCAATACGCCTGAGGTGAATCATAATGCTTGATTTTGAATTCCATTTTCATTCTCATAGAATAGAAAGTTTTAACCAACTGATAAGCTCATGCATTCCCCTGTAACATGTAACCCAGTTCCAATTTCATCAATATCATGGCACCACGAAAGATGTCTAAAGCAACTAGTGAAAGTGAAAATCCAAATAAAAATGTTTTGTCAGATACCTCACCAAGAGCCATAGACACTATGAAATCATGGACACGAGTGTTATATTTTCTAGATCATGAGATTGTAAGTTTCCCAGAAGATTCTAGCGATGAAGTGAGAAAAACTCATGTAACTAAACTTAGGGACATAGCTCAGTCAGAGCTACATAAAATAGCTGTGCAATCAAGGCTCATGCCGTAATAATGACATGATAGGATGGGCCATGGAGAACATCGCCATTCAAACCAGGAGCATCTACAACTCTCAAAAGGTTGTTGTTGGGTCTTTTCGACCAAAACATATACAAGTAATGTATAGACTATCTCCCAAATTCAAATATAATTACAACGTTGCATTCAATATGGAGTTTGAGAAACATGAGCATACACAATATGATAAAATCTACCCTTATTTAATCAAGGAATAGAGGGGGCACCCAGAAAAATTTGAGACACACGACATGTATACTACAATGTCGTTAGAATCCCATATGATTTATGTGGTAATGATGTTATGTAGGATATTCGGGAAGAAGAGATCCACTCACTTCTCGATAGTGTGGGTACCAATTTTTCATGAAGTTGCCAAGAGATACTGTTTCAACTGGGCCAAGATGTTATCAGACAACCTGGCTAAGGAAATCGCATCGTACCAATTGGCAAAATGGAAGTACTGAACAGAGTCTAAACTCTAACCCTAGACCAATAGGATAGCTTCTTCAGTTTCCAAAATCACAAACAAAATGGCTTTCCAAAAGTATTACAGGGAGATTGAGTAGCCCCTTCATCTACACAAGAGATTGTACCTCCGGTTTTTGAGATAGAGAGCTCTGGAAAACAGGACAATGAAGAAAATCAAAAGGACACTGAAGTCTCTATTGAGGAATTGGAAGCTTCAATATCAACTCCACTAGGTCCTTAAGAAAAGGCTCAACTCGAAGACCTTCTGAAATGAGGACGTGAGACATCTCCTTCTACACCAAACACCTCTCTCACCAACATTGTTGATAAACAACTATCTAAGGATATAGATGCTCCTATCACTTCATTGACACCATTACAATCAAATTTTGAAAATATGAGTTCTAAAATCATTTTTATAGATGATCTCACCCCAATTGCACCCGAAGAGATGCGCCCTTCAGAATTCTTCTTTAACAAGAAAAGGAGGGCCATTGTTAAATGAGAAACGCATCAGAAGGAAGGAGCGATGATAAAGAGGAAAAGGATGATATATGATGGATAGGACCAAGATGATTCATAATTCTCCAAGGAAATGGTAGGTTCTTTAGATGCCTTTTCCATGACCAACCAATGGTCTGTGGAAAATGTGGTCGAGCAACTAAAGTAGAGAAACTTGTTGGTAGGGAAGTTGCTAGATCAAATAATGACTATGGAACAAGATGTGAAAAATAAGATGAAAAAATATTTTGAACATATCAGTGCCTATGACAGGCATCAACTTCAACAACTGCAAGCTAACCTGGAAGAGCTTCATCAGAATTCACAAGCTAACAAAGGCTTGATCACGCAACAAGAAGAGCTAATAAAGAAACTGCAAGCCAGGTTAGATTTGACCAAAGATCAATAGAGGTATCAATTTTTTGGGCTCAAGCATTGGAGGTAAATGAAAGGTTATAAATAGCCCAGCTAGATATCTTCATGAAGATCGAGACTATCCAGAAGTACTACCAGGCAGTTGACCTTTCTCTAAAAGACATCTACATCAAAGAAAGAGAGGATCATTCGGATTGAGCTAAGTTTCAAGAGGTCTTCCTATTGGTATCAAAATATGATGTCTCAAATGTACATCGGCTTTCTCTTTCGGAACAGATAAGAGGTGATATAGTTTTGAATGCCTGGGAAACAAATTTAATAGAAAGAAAGAGGCTTGCCAGAGATGTGATTCAAGCTTTTCTAGAAGCGTTGAAATCACTAGACAAAGGGATAATTGATTTTGAAGAAAATGTTATTTCTGAAGATTTGGGTCAAATCAATATAGCAAGGAATCAACATGATTCTAGAGTTGATCTAAAAATGAAGAAGACTTGAAATCTTGAAAATATTTGCAAGTAAAGTTTATGTGTTAAAAGCAAATGGATCAACTTTGCAACACATTAATTAAAGGATTACTCATTCAAGATACAAATAAACAGTAGCATAATCAATGAACATAAGCACATAAACACAACAATTGATAAAGGAGTTCACCCCTCTCTTGGGCTACATCTCCTGGTCTAGCCTTTAATGAATCATTATTATTAATTGCTCAAAGTGCTCAAAAACGTGCTTTATAATGCTTAAATTGACCAACAGACTACTCCAATGGCTTCAGAGCATCCAAAAACCCCTACATGGGCTTTTTCGACACCTCGTTTGGCCAAAAAATGAAGAAGTTATGCTTCTTGGAAGTCCCTCCTTCAAGCTTGTTGTCTCTGCATCTACAAAACGCACCCTTGTTTTCATGAACCTAGCACACACGCTTATTTAAGCGCAAAAACCTGGCACTGGGCACAACCGCGCCAACGATGTGAACTGTAGGACGGTTATGGGCACGCCAGCCCCTAACCGCCTAGAACTAGGGCACATGAAGGTCATATGACCTTGCGCATTGTGAAAAGGGCTAACCATTAAAACCATTTTGAAATCCCCCCACGCTAAGATTAAATTCACATGGTGTAACCCATATAACCATGGGCTACAAGTTTTAAAAACCCCGTGCGCTATTTTACAATGGGTATGGACATATGTTTCACAGCATAGAACCGTGGGTCGGGGCTAAGCCCCGGCCCGACCCCCCACCATTTACAACATAGCTCGACTTTAAATATTTTACAAGGCATATAGTTAATAAGAACCACCGTGTGGGCTAGTGGTATCCCACACTCTACCAAAGTGCGGCACCAAAAGGGGAGGTCTAGGGTTCGACCCCCATGGACCCATAAAATTTTGATTAACAAACCAATAGACCAATAGCCAATAAAAGGGTGCCATGTGGCATCCCATGACTGGGCCACGTGGCACCAAACCACCAACCACATACTGCCACATGTCGAAACACCATTTGACCACATCTACCAATCAACAACTGCCATGTCAGCACATGCCACATCAGCATATGGTTGTACGGCCCTGCCACGTCAGCCTGTATGGACTGTACGGACTACACAGTCAACGTCCTTTTTTTTGCATGTTTGACGATTCGAACGGATCACAATATCTCTCGCTCTCGATGTCCTTTAGAGACAAAACAAGTTGCGTTGGGTTCGCAATGACAAGGCCTATGCTCTCATCCGATTTGAAGCGATTTTGAGCACTTTGAATTTTTGAGCAAAATTTGATCCCCTGATCACACCTCCCCATTGGGAAGCTTTTAGACCTCCAAAATACTATTTCCAGTCTATGTGAATATGAGGGTATAGTTCCCTCACCCTTACAACCTCAATCCACTTGGCTTTGCTTGGATTTGTTCCTTTAAGGCCAACTCCAAGATACTCCACATTTCCTTGTTTTGAAGTTCGGATTCTCCTGTCAAGGATGGTGTCTTCATGTAGTTCTGTAAGATACTTTGGGGAAAAATTATCTATAGAATGAATCTGACCATGCTCTCCATGATCATAAATCAATGGAGGCTCATACAATTTCAAATTCTCAACATTAACAACTGCATACATTTGCATATAAGGAGGCAAATCTAAACGAAAGGCATTGTTACC
>JZKD02S1776132.1:0-11941 GCA_000966675.3 Picea glauca | reverse complement strand
CACCCTCTGTGGAGGTCTCAACTAGCAAGCTTGAGGTTAGATGTGAGAACCTAGAGGTAATCGTACCCAAAGTAAAGATTGAGATTGACTCTTCTGATACTCCAAACTATCTGAACAAAAGATCCTCCTCCTTACCCATTCTCATTAATACTCTTTCAACCTCACCCTTTCCCGAGGTAAAAGTTTTATCTCTATGAAACCCTGAAGAACACATTTTATACCCGAATTCATCCCCAACTGGTTCTCCTATTTCTACATCTTGTAAGTCTAAAGAAACCAGTCCACGTTTTCCTTTCCCCCCTCTTCTCGACTTTTCATCTCCTACCGAACTTTTTCCATATTTTCCTTCACTACATCCCGAAGAAGTTGAAAAGTCACCACTTTTCTCCCTAGAAGTTTTTGAAAACCCTCTTTTGAATTCCCGAAGTTCATCCCCTAGAGTTCCAATGGCCGGTACATGAGGAGGTGGCGCCGAAGGAGGAGGTCGTCAAGGACAACCTCCACTCCCTGGAATATTTTCTAAAGTAGTGGACATATATGCTCCCTTGTTCCTTCCCACCCCCTTCATTATTTTCCCAAGAATTATATGAATAATTCACCAAAATTTACGGGAGAAGGAAATTTAACATCCACAGAGAACATAACCTTTCGATTAGTTCGTTGATATTCTTGGCATTGAGAATGAAGATGTTTACTCAAGGATTTTAGTGCAAACGTTTGAAGGACAAGTAAGAATCTGGTTTCGAGGACTCCCGGTAGGATCCCTATGGTCGTACAATGAACTAGAAAGCGCATTTTTAAGACAGTGGGGAGAAAAGAAAGGCCATCTATATGATTTGATTGAATTTGGGGATCTAAGAAAAAGGAATTCTGAAATGGTTCTAGAATTTACTCAGAGGTTTAACAAACTCTACCATAAGATCCCAGCCGAAGTTAAACCCTCTCAATCTACAACAAAGGTAACCTTCGTAGGGGCTTTCGAACCCAACTTTTCGCTACTTTTAAGAGAAATAAGATCTTCCACTCTGGAAGGAATGCAAGACGACACCATAGAAATCAAATCAAATATGATGGAATTTGGTAAATTAAAATACAAGGTTGAGACAGGAACCAAAGAACCTAAACTCTTTAGGGAACAAGTAGGACCCTCCAGATCTGGGAACTCTGCGGAAGAAAAAATGGATGACATAGCTAATATAATCAAATATTTGTCAAAAAAAATCTCTAGAATGGAACTAGACCAAGCCAAACCTGATCCATTCACTAGAAAATATTTCAGGAGAAATCCTAATTCCCAGACCCAGTAGAGGCAAGTAAAAAATGAAGATCAAAAAATCCTAGCTCCATTTAAAAAGGAAAGTTTTATGCAAGGAGATGATATGCAAAATTATGAAGGGTTAGAAGAGGATATAAACAATCTTAGTGATGATTACCAGGAGCCTCATTTAACTAGACAAGATTATGAAAGATCTCTAGATCTAGAACCCTTGTTTGATAATGAGGAAGCGATAAATAATCTGGGAGAGTATGCATACCAAGGAACGTCGACTCCATAATGGCCGAGCTTCAACAAAAATATAATTTAAGGCCCAGAGAAATAAATACTACAAGTGTTCCACCAAACAATATTTTATCAAGAAATAAAATGAATGAGGCAGTTGTTACTAAATCACTAGTTGAAAACCAAATTGCCTGAACAAAACAGTTGAAACAAAAGAAACACAAACTATGAAAAATGAAAATATCAAAGAACAAACTACGACTAGGGAAATCGAATAGAAAACTGGAGGTTTTAGCTTAGAAAATGAACTAAATAAAATTAAAATCCCTATACCCCTGGTTGAGCTTGCCAATAATCCAATTTATAAAAAAAATATTGCTAAAATGATAATTTTTTTCTGATGCTGAATATCATGCAGATGTGATCAATCTGCAAGATGAAAGACCGACAATTATGTTTGGTCCACATATCGAAAATACTAAGGATTATGTTGCTCTGTTTTATATTACATTAGTTGTGCATGATCGTTTACTTCATAATTGTATGTTAGATTATGGGGCCTCTCACAATTTAAGGCCTAATGTTATCATGGAAACGTTAGGCCTTGAAATCACTAGACCTTATAAGGACTTATACTCATTTGATTTAAGAAAAGCTAAGTGTCTCGGCATGATCAAATATTTGGTAGTAAATCTTGCATAGATTGATGTAAAAAGTATTCTTATGGATGTAGTCGTTGTTGACGTCCCTGCCAAGTATGACATGCTTCTATCCAGGTCTTGGGGCACAAAACTAGGAGGATCGCTTAAATTGGAAATGACGTACACTATGATCTCAATTTTTGGTGGACAATTTACTCGACTATATAGAGAGACCAGACTGGAATATACTGTAAGTGACCCCCAAAACCCAAACAATTACCCAGTCTATGTTTCCGATCAGGATCTAGGAAATTGTATTTTATCAATAGACGATGATTTTGAAGAATGTATAGAATATGAAAACAAAAAAACAAAGAAAACAAAGAAAAGTATAAATACTAAAGAATGAGTATGGAAAATGTTTTTTGATGGCGCTTCGTCCTGCGAAGGGGTAGGAGATGGAGTGTTATTTTTTTCACCCAAGGATGAGTACGTCATCCCATTTTCATACAGATTACAATGGGAAATTGATTATACAAATAATGTCTGTGAGTATGAGGCTCTGGTCTTAGGATTATAGACTGCTAAGAAGCTAAAAATTAAAATCCTGATAGTGTATGGTGATGCAGAACTTATTGTAAAAAAAATAAAGAAACGATATCAAGATAAACATCCAAGGCTAAGGTCATATAGAAATTGCACTTGGGATTTGATAGATAATTTCCTCTCATCATTTAACATTCACCACATTCCCAGAATGGAAAATCAGCAGGCAGGCTCTTTGGACAAAGTAGCTACAATGTTTATACCGCCTACTGTCCTAAAGCTGAAGTATCATATATAAATGAGATACAGACCTTCAATCCCAGATAATGTGCAACACTGGAAAGTATTTTAAGATGACGAGCAGATTAAGCAGTTCCTAGAAATGGTTGATGAATTTTCTAAGCCTCATATAGATCAAGAAAATTAGAACGACCCTATCTGGATCATGCAGGAAGGTGAAGATACTTAAAATTTCCAGGATAAGATTGCAAATCATTGAATTCTTGTACTTAATAACAATCATATCCCCAGAGGTTTGATACCATTATAGAGATTGTTCAACCAAGATGATATACCCTTAAAATATACCCTATGACCGCAACTCAAGGAGGTTGAAGACTATGATATAGAAACTAAATAAGATCCTAAGATAGTCAATTTATCTAAATACCTTCCAGCCTAGGTGAAGAGTGAATATGCCGAATTTATTAAACAGTATAAAGATGTCTTTGCATGGTCCTATGATGATTTAAGAACATATGATACCTCTGTAATTGAACATAAGATTATTTTGAAGCATGGTATCAAACCAATTAGATAGAAGTTGAGACAGATCAATCCTATCCTCTTACCAGTAATATAAAGATAGGCCAATAAACTTATCGACGTAAATATTATTGTCCCACTTAGGTATTCTAAATGGGTAGCAAATTTGGTACATGTCAGGAAGAAAAGTGGAGAAATAAGGCTTTCTGTAGATTTCAGGAATTTAAACCAATCGTCCCTCAAGGACAAATACCCACTACAAAAAATGGATCATGTCATGGAAAAATTAGTCAGAGCTAACATAATGTCGATGATCGATGGTTTCTTAGGTTATAACCAAATTGTTGTCCACAAAGATGATAAAGAAAAAACTGCATTCACTACTCTGTGGGGAACTTTCATTTATGATAAGATGTCGTTTGGTTTGATGAATGCAGGGGACACTTTCGAAAGAGCGATGGATATAGATTTCATCGCTGATAGAGATAAAGTTGTTGTTATTTACTTAGATGATCTAACAACCTTCTCAAATTCTGATGCAGAACATTTGGTTCATCTCAAACAAACCTTTGAGAAATGCAGAAAATTTGGTTTGTTTCTAAACCCTAAGAAGTATCATTTTTCTATGCAAGAAGGAAAGATTCCAGGTCATATCATTTTGAAAGATGGAATCAAGGTTAACCCTAATCGAATCAAGGTTATTGACACGATAAATATTCCCAGAAATAAAAAATAAATCCAGTCTTTTTAGGGAAGATAAATTTGTTGAGAAGATGTATCCCTAACTTTGTTGAAATTGTCAAATTAATCACAGATATGTTGAAGAAACACAACAAAATCAAATGGAGTGTCGAAGCTAAAGCATCATTCAAGCGATTTAAGAAAGCTATAAGTGAAGTACCTGTGTTAGCTAGTCCGAACTATACTAAAGAATTCCTTATATTTTCTTTCGCATCTGAACATATTATCGCAGTTGTACTCCTGCAAAATAACGAAGAAGGTTTTGAGCAACCGATAGCCTTTTTCAGTAAAATTCTCAGAGACACTGAATTAAGTTATAATATACTGGAAAAAAAAGACTATGCGATGGTGAAAGATCTCAAATATTTCAGGACATATGTACTTCATTCCAAAATAATCGCTTATGTGCCAACAAGCTCTACCAAAGATATGTTGGTACAATGGGATAGTGATCGTAGGAGAGTTTGGTGGTTAGCTAAAATTTAGGAGTTTGATCTAGAAATAAAACTGACCAAACTAGTCAAAGGTCGGGGCCTAGAGAAATTGTTAGTAGAGTCAAATTTCAGAGAACTTGGGATAAATCATCTCACATCACACAAATATATACCGGATATAGGAGAACTTGATGATCAAACCCCTAGATTCCATATTGAAGATAAATTTTCTTCCTTTGATTGGTATCATGATATTGTTTCATACCTCCTCACCCTTTAGTGCCCGAGTGACCTGACTCCATCCAAAGAAATAACGTTAAAGCTACACATGGTTAAATATTGTATCATTGAAGGTCAACTATACTAGAAGGATCCTTTAGGTTTCTTTTTATGTTGTTTGACAAAACCTGAAACAGAGAATGTCATAAATGAATTTCATGAAGGAGTATGTGGAGAACATCACACTTGGAGGGAAACAACCTACAATATTATAAGAGTTGGATATTATTGTCCAAAGTTATTTACTGATGTAAATTCCAAGGTCCGAGCTTGCAACCCTTTTCAGTTGTTCCTTGGTAAGAAAAAACTTCCTGCACTAACTCTAGTCCATGTCAAAACAAAGGCTACTTTTTAACAATGGGGTATGTACTTCATTGGAGAGATCCACCCACAGTCAAGATCCCAACATAAATGGATTTTAACTGCTACCAATTACTTCATGAAATGGGTTGACTCCATTCCAACTTAGAATTTCACTGATTTGGTAGTCATAAACTTCTTGGAAGAAAATATCCTATCGATATTTGGCTGCCCCAAAAAAATAGTCATGGACAATGCTCAAGATTTCAAATTTGTGGCAATGGTAAATTTTTGTCAAAAGTATAACATTGTACTAGGACATTATATAACCTATTATCCTCAAGGAAATGGGTTGGATGAATCATCCAACAAGAGTTTGATGAATATAATAAAAAAAAGTGTTGACAAAGAATAAGAAAGCTTGGCATGTTCACCTGAAGTATGCCTTATGGGTGAACCAGATCAACACCAAGAAATCAATAGGTATGTATCCTTTTCAGATGGTTTATGGTACTGATGTTGTCCTCCCCATAAATATTGTTCTTCCTGTGATGAATTTATGGAAAGATGCAAAAGAAGAACCAAATGATGTTACAAGGAGAATAAATCAAATAATTGAAGTCCAGCAAAACAGGGCCAAAGTAGATGAAAGACTTAAGAAATACCAAGATAATATAAAAGCCCTGTTCAATAAAAAATCGAAGGACCAGGAGCTCCTTCCTGGTGACCTAGTTTTGAAATGGGATCCCAGAAGGTAAGATGCGGGAAAGCATGGCAATTTCGACCATCTCTGGTTTAGACCATTCAGAATTGCAGCTATATATGGAAAGAATTCTTTCCTACTGGAAAATCTCAACGAGAAAACTTTGGACGCCCCTATCAATGGGTGCTATCTAAAACATTTTATGCAATAATAATGTTTCACATTACCATTGTATATACTGATTTGGTTGCTTGTTTGAATTCATAATTTTAGTTTCCTTCATAGGTTGTCTAAATTTTAACTTTTCATTTTAAAATAAACCTAGTTTTATTCGATATTTTGAAAAACAAAAATAAAATATATGTACTGCATGTCATTTCTATTCTGTGGAATTTTCTGATTTTTATTTTATGTTGTTGCATAATATTTATTATCAGATGAGAAATAAGGAGGTGTTGGAATGTAATGCTCAGTTTTCAAAATGTTTGTTTCTCTCAAAACATGTGATGAATTAACAGTTGGTTTGATTGAAAATATAAATAAAATCCGAGGTACGAATTTCTATACTTATGGTTTAAACTAAAATACTTAAAGAAATATTATTAGAGATAAACAAGGTTCTAATCATGTAAATATAATCACCTGATTAAAAATCAGAAATATATAAATCTCTAGATTTCCGAATCAAATAGGAACAAAGCAAAATGAAATAAGAAGAAAAGAAAATAAAAATAAAAAGGTTGCTTAAAAAAAGAAGCTTAATAATCAAGAAATGAACTTATGTGGAAATGAGATTATTTTGTATCAAACCCTCTGAGGCCTCATTCTGTTTTCATTTTGCATATCTTCGAGTTTTCACTCTATCCTGATTTTCACTACCTGGCATTAAATCTTCATAGAAAGAAAGAATTTCTCCTTAGCTCTGAAAACTTAAAAACCAGATCTTCAAAACAAGATTACGCGAAAATATCTATGTCCCTCTGATTTTAACTAAGGGAAAATATGTCTAGGATAATCCTGATAACTTTATCTCTTCTAACATATTTTAACTGATTAATTCGCTCAAGGAAAACCCCTAGAAAATAAAAATCCCCCATAAGATTTTCCCTATAGGAAAATATGTATTGAATATCGAGAGAGATTTAGCTCAGAGTACAATAAAAAATTGTTGACAAACCTTCATTGTCAAACCTTAAGAAGATATCATCCCTGCATGATACATAAAAGTTGATTTCCCCCACTTAAATATATATATAAGACAGATGGTGAAAGGAAATTCATAAAATGATTGCCATCATGTCTAATAAAATGCAAAAATGTTATTTGAAGTGGTAAAAGGAAATTCAATGGGAGATGTAGATAACTTCACCGGGGTACTGAACATGCTCGCTGGCAGTGAAGCAATATCTATGATATATGTAAGGATTTTATACACATATAAACATACTTTGGTATCTAGTTCTACTTCTGATAATATTAGCATTCTAAACCAACAAGGAATTCCCTGAATAAATCATCAAAATTACTTTTCCTTGATGCGAACGAAATCGACCAAAGTCTGATAGTTCAGGTAAAGTTGTTTTGATTATATTAAACAAATAAAAACTCAGTTTCAAGAAAAGGAAACTATTAATAGACTAACTTGAGATCAATAATTGACTTTGTTTTGAAGGTTTTTTGAGATTCGGTTGAAGTTCAATTTTTCTCTCTATGATTTTTCCCGAAGGTGTTTCCCAGAAATCCAATGATGAATCCATTTACCCAATAAAGGAACTTGGTATACTGTTCTTCCACACCTTGCAGAGAGACACAATCCCCATATGGAGCCTATGTTGGAACATATATAAATCCTAAACCTTGAGCTTTACTTTCTTGAAGTTTATATTTTTTTTAATAATGACTCAGAAGTCATCTTTCGAAGGTTTAAATCAAATTTACCTATAATCATAAGAGAGAATGATATTCGTCGTTGATAAATTTCCCCCATTGATTGAACAATCCCCTTTTTTCCCATTTTTTGGAACCGCCTGATTGTTAAAGAGACAAATCACTAAAGGTCACTTCAGAGCTTCGTGCTTCGAGCGTTTCGTTAGGTCTTAACGTTTAAAGTCTCGATACCCGAAAAGTGTATGTTATCACTATTCATAAAACTTTAAAAGACCCTAGTCATAGTACACATGTACCTTTTGAGTCTTTCCTAGGTTGACACATGTCATCCATTTCTGACCTTTTCAGTCGAAGATTCATACGATTCTAAGTAACACGTAGAACTCCCTAGTCTTGACACATCATCTAAAATGACGTCATCTTCGACATGTCACTATGAGTAATGGCCTTTCAAAAATATAATAAAGAGATAACTTGCAAACACACACAAAAAAAAATGCCGACATATTAACCATCGATATTAATGGAATTAATCACAAATCAACGATAATGATTTCAATGTAGATTGCAGAGCACCATCTAGATTCTCTCATTAAGTTAAATATATTTATCATCAAAAAAGGTATTCTCAAATCAATACGCCTAAGGTGAATTAGAATTCTTGATTTTGAATTCCATTTTCATTCTCGCTGAATAGCAAGTTTTAACCAAATGAGAAGCTCACACATTCCCATGTAACAGGTAACCTAGTTCTGATTTCAACAATATCATGGAAACACAAAATATGGCTAAAGAAACTAGTGAAAGCACAAATCCTAATACAGATGTTTTGTGAGATACCTCACTGAGAGCCAAAGACACTATAAAATCATGGACACAGGTGTTCAATATTCTAGAGCATGAGCTTGTAAATTTCCCAAAAGATTTTGACGATGAAGTGAGCGAAACTCATGCAACTAAACTCAGGGACATAGCTCAATCAGAGGTACATAAATAACTATGTGACCGAGGCTCATGCCGTATAACGACATGATAGGTTGGCCTTAAAGAACATTGACATTCAAACCAGAAGCATCTACAATTCTCTAAAGGTTTTTTTTGGGTCTTTTCGACCAGAACATATACAACTAATGTATAAACTATCCCCCAAAATTAAATATAATTACAATGCTACATTCATGATGGAGTTTGAGAAACAAGAGTGTACACAATATGATAAAATGTACCCTGATTTAATCAAGGACTGGTGGGGGCACCGAGAAAAATTCAGAGTTGACACACACGACATATATGCTACAACATCATTAGAAGCCCATATGATTTATGTGTTAATGATGCTATGTAGGTTATTCAGGAAGAAGATATCCACTCACTTTTCGGTAGCGTGGATACCAATTATACATTAAGTGGCTGAGGGATACTCTTTCAACTGGGCCAAGATGTTATCAGATAACCTGGCTAAGGAAATCACAGAGTACCAATTGGCAAAATGGAAGTACTGAACATAGTCCAAACTCTGTCCCTAGACCAACATGCTAACTTTTTTAATTTCCAAAAGAACATACATAATAGCTTACCAAAGGTATTATAGGGAGACTCAGTATCCCCTTCATCTACAGAGAAGATTATATCTCTAGGTTTTGAGACAAAGAGCTCTGGAAAACAAGAAAATGAGGAAAATCCAAAGGACACTGAAGTCTCAATTGAGGAATTGGAAGCTTCAATATCAAATCCACTAGGTCCTCACGAAAATGCTCATATTGAATCCTTTTTTAAATGAGGATAGGACACATCTCCTTCTACGACATCCACCTCTATGGCCAACACTGCTGAGCAATAGCTATCTAAGGAGATAGGTGCTCCTATCACTTCATTGACACCGTTACAATCTACTTTTAGAAATTTGAGTTTTGAAATCATTTTTATAGATGATCTCACCCCAATTTCACCCAAAGAGATGCCCCCTTTAGACTTGTTCTTTGGAAAGAAAAGGAGGGCCATTGTTAAACGAGAAACACATCAGAAGGAGGAAGCGATGGTAAAAAGGAAAAGGATGATATATGATGGAAAAAGCCAAGATGATTTAGAATTCACCAAGTAAATGCCAGTTTCTTTAGGTTCCTTTTCCATGGCCCACCAATCGTCTGTTGAAAATCTGATCGAACAACTAAAACAAAGAAAAATGTTGGTAGGGAAGTTGCAAGATCAAATGATTACTATGGAACAGGATGTGAAAAATAAGATGAACATATATTTTGAACAGATCAAGGCCTATGGGAGGCATCAAATTCAACAATTGCAAGATAACCTAAAAGAGCTTCATCAGAATTCATAGGCTAACAAAGGCTTGATCAAGTAAGAAGAAGAGATAATAAAGAAATTGCAAGTTAGGTTATATTTTTCCAAAGGTACATCAATAGAGGTATCATCCTTTTAGGCTCAAGCATTGAAGGTAAATGAAAAGTTAGAAATAGCCCAACAATATCTTTTCATGAAGGTCGAGACTATCCAAAAGTACTACTAGGCAGTTGACCTTTCTCTAAAAGACATCTACATTAAAGAAAGAGAAGCTCGTTTGCCTCAAGATAAGTTTCAAGAGGTATTCCTATTGGTATCAAAAGATGATGTCTCAAATGTACATCGACTTGCTCTTTCAGAAAAAATAAGAGGTGATATAGTTTTGAAGGCCTGAGAAACAATTTTAACAGAAAGCAAGAGGCTTTCCAGAGATGTGACTGAAGCTTGTCTAGAAGTGTTGACATCACTAGAGAAAGGGATAATTTATTTTGAAGGGAATTTTATTTCTGAATCTCTGGGTCAAATCGATATAGATAAGAATCAACATGATTCCAGAGCGAACAAGGAAGAGGCCCTGATGACCATTCAGAATATAAACCAAATTGATCTCCCTCAAATAAGAAAATGGATAATGAACCAAAGCTTGCAGTTACAAGTCACATCCCAAGGAGTGAAAAGGATACAGGAAAAGTTACCTCAGGTAGAAATAAAGTTATACACTTTCGAGGCCAATCAAGCAACCGAGCCTTCAGGGCTGGTAGTGAAATTAGTAAGTAGATGCATCCAATACATCGAATATGGGAAGGAAAGCACATCTAGAAGCAAGTAAGAAAGTGATACTACATGATTGGATATCAATGAGAGGAGAAATGGAAACAAAACTATGATGATTAGGACATTGTTCCAAATATCAAGAAGATCATAAGTAAAAAAAAATCGTCCAATAGACGAAAATATTTCCAATGAAGCTCATCATTCTCTATACTCTATTTTCTTATTTTAGACATTTACTATTTTTAAATTATGAGAAGTCCAACCGTTTTGAGTTGACACAATTTTGTATAAATACATAGATTGAAGATCTATTAGGGTTTGCTTATTGCCGATTGGAATAGAGAAAAATATCCTTATTGAGTATTAATACAATTGCATAAAAAGATTCCAAGTTTCGTTCAATCTCAGTTATGTGCTTCTTCTGTTTTTTCCATATCTCAGCGTTTCTTTAAGCATTTCCTTGATAAATTTTTTATTTCAATTTAGTAAAAAAACTATTGTAATCTTATTGTATCAATAATTTATGAAGTAAACAACTTTTCCTTTGCATTTACTGTGAGTAAATCAAGACCTTCTTGTTGTGTGGATTCCTGCATTTTATACTTTATTCAATGTTACACTATCTCTTTTCTTCGACTGCAACAAGGTGGGACTCTTCAGTAATTGATGTCTTACATTTTTTTACAGTTTTGTATTTTTCTCCCACTCCATTTAGATATTACAATTTTGACCCAGACACGAAATACAGCCTCTCTGTTTCCATATTGTCAATTTCATTTAAGGAAATTTCTCATATAAATAAGGTAGAAAGAGCACTTTAAAAAAAACAATCTCTTGAAATTTCCTAATGCCTGACATTATCCTTTGAGCCTTAAGTTTAATCTCAGGACCAACATAATGGATATATTCAAAGCCTTGTGAATTCCCAAGATTTCCACTTTTGAGTGAAGTTATGACTCACGTACAAGGTACTGGTTCTGACATGGGACTCACATGGGATTAGGTCGAGTTACCTGGAACTACAACACACTCAAAGGTCAATCAATCTGATTTAGCTAGATCATACATGACC
>JZKD02S1776121.1:63418-73579 GCA_000966675.3 Picea glauca | reverse complement strand
TATTACGGGGATCACTCCGAGGTATACCCACAATTATGAGTGGAAGCCTTTGAGTTGGTTTCGGGCTTTGTTACCCTGCCCTTGCGTGTGGATCGGACTGACGACCGTTCCCCCAAGCTGTACTGTTGTTTGTGGTGAACTTAGTTGCTTATCTCTCTAGGTTCTTACCCAAGGTGATTGTGGAGGGGAAAGTCTCCACGGTACCTGGAATCGACGTTGATCAAACTCACTCGGGCTCCTTGGAAGGTAAATCCACAATTACTGCGTGGAAGCCTTAGAGAGTAAATCCACAATTACTGCGTGGAAGCCTTAGAGAGTAAATCCACAATTACTACGTGGAAGATTTCACCAGGGTGTAAGTCCGTTAAGCAGGTCGTCAACGTAACTTTTCCACCCTAGCCCTGCCCCTTCTCATCTCGTTGTTGCGACGTTGGATTTCATCACCAACTAGTGGCTTCGGTATTAGAAGGTATTGTTTGCTTGGTGATTGTCTCTAGATTTATTTTACTAGTGTATGCTGTTGTTTTCTCGTAGTTGACCATAGGATTTTCGTTGGGGAGTTTGTTACTTGATTACAATTTCTCCCCCGCGACGTTCATGTAGGATGCAAGGTTTGTCTCCGGAACGTCCAGAAACTTCGCAACCTTTGCACACCGCAACACCTACGGGCACCCCTGAGGATTCTCCTCGTCCGGGTGAAATCCCTTTTGTCACTTTACCACACGTGGACACCAGTGACGCTCCAGAAGTTTTTACACCACCTCCGCAAGTCGAAACTATTGATCCTCTTACTGAGTTTCGCATCACTAATACTATAGAGGATTATCGCATTCGTCGTGGTGAACGACCTTCTGGACGTTTTCATCTTTCTGAAGAAACTCTTGTTCAATCCTCTGAATCAGTGCCCGGGCCTTCTCACGGTGTAGTTGGCCAAGATCCTTCTTGGTCGGGGAATTTCCGATGAGTTTTGTTTGGTACTGAGTCTTCCCCTGTTTACGAGATCAACCCTCCTGTGTCTCCTGAACCAGGAACTGCACCAGAGACCACAACTTATCGTTTTATTTTACCTCCCGAGATGGCTCATCTTGCAATCACTTCGAGTGTCCAAACCGAGATTCCGGCAACTACTCTTGCCCCTATAAAAACCCAGCAACCACCTGAGGTTAATCCGAATTTTCCCCCTGGTTACCATGCATTGAATCTTGCGTTGAATGTTACACATCCAACACCTCCACAAACCCCTGCTGGTTCTCCAGGTGGTCCTAAGTTTCCTGGGCATCCTATTCCTGGTTTCATCCCGACACTTCCTCAGTTTCCTACTAGCAATCTGAATGCTGGTAACACTATTCCAACTGTGGCACCAAACTTGCACATTCCTGCTGGTGGGCAGGGTAGTACCTTTTCTTTTCCTTTTCTCGGAAAAAATGTAGTTACCACACAACCTACGGTTGGTACACAACTTCCGGGTGGAACTATACCTATGGTAGGGGGACCAACACCCCCTTTTGGACAAAACATACCTCCCGCGTTGACCTAGTATTGGCAACAACTTTTACAAAATGTACCTCTTGCTGGGGGGCAAACTACAGTCCCTCCTATAGGTCAACCATTTCCAGGTGTGACTAATCCTATTTGGGGATCGGGTCAAACTTCCCAATCTCAAGCCCCTGCCCAAACTCAAGGTTACAATCCTTGGGGCTACTACCCTATCCAGCCACCACCAAACCAACCCGGAGCTTCCCTTTATGGCCAATATTCTTATGCTCCTACTGGTCTGCCGACGGGGCTTCCGTCCCAAAGCCATCAGTACTCGCAAGTAAACCGACAATTGCCTTTTCTTGCTACCTTGGATTTGTCATATTTGACTAGGATTCTAAACGATCCTATTTGTCACTCTCCCCAATGGCCAGTTATTCCTGCTAAACTCTCATCAGACATTCCAAAATTCGATGGTAAAGCGGGAGAGGACCCCAACAACCATGTCATGACTTTTCATTTATGGTGTTCATCTAATTCACTCATGGATGACTCCATTCATTTGCGTCTTTTTCAACGGACCCTTACCAGTTCGGCTGCGAAGTGGTACATTGAATTACCACGAGGTTTCTTTTCAGATTTTAACACCCTTGCGATGGATTTTCTCACACATTACCAGTTATCGATTCGTTACGATACGGGGACTGAGATTTTAACCTCCTTCAAACAGAGTTCGAGCACTCATATCTCTGGTCACATTCATGAGTGGAGAAGGAGGAGACGTCTCATTAAACTTGAGCTTCCTGATCAGTTACTGGCCGAGTGGTTTACAAAATCTTTTGTCAAAAAAATTGGTAAAGACATTGCTATGGGCGGTGTTGTCACTGAAGAGCAGGCTATTAGTCGTGCTCAATATTTAGATCTCGTTTATTCGCAGACGGGCACTTTGTATGACTTACTACCTGATTTACCTCATCCTGGTACTTCCAACACTTCTACTGCTCCAGTTTCTTTGCATGCAGCTGATGGTGTGATTGGGACCACTCATACCCATTCGCATTCTATTTCGACTACAACCCCAATATCCAATCCTTCTAATGTTCAAAATGCTCCGTCTCCTACTCCTCCCGCCGGTAAAACCTCTGAAGTGAACGTTGTTCAATCTACGCCTACCGGTAAGAACAAATCCAAGAAGGGGAAAGGCAAGAATAAGGAGAGTAAAAACAATACTCAGACTGAGCAAACCAAATCCCCTCCTGTTGAAGACCGAGATAAATGCAAACCATGCTATCCTTGCCTTATCTGTGGTGACGATCACTACACGAAGGATTGTTCGAGACGTGCCGAAGTTAACAAATTTCTTCAAACAACACCGAAACCTTCTGCTCCGGCCGTCTTGTCTCAACCCTTCCCATCTCAACAACAGGCTTCGTTGGTCATCCATGATCAACCCTCTACCTCTACACAATCCTATGTTTTGATGTGCACTGGTGATTCCAAGAAAGATAATGTTGCACTTACCACTAGAGCTAAAGACTATACTCCTTCTAAGGAGAAGGTTGACGATTCACCTCCTGATCTAGTACAACCCTCTCCACCGAATCCTCCCACAACCGGTCCTCTTCATCTCGAAAGACCGAACCTTGATACAGTTATACGACCACCCCCCAAAGGTGTCGTTAAAAAATCGGCATTCAATCCTCATGTACGTGCGGCTCAGAACTACAGCATTGTAGAAGATCTGGCCCAAGCACCTTCCGCGATGTCTGCCCTTGAATTCCTTCAGTCTTGTCCTGCACAATGAAGGGCCCTGTTGAAAGCGATAGGTGGAATCGATCCCATAGACATGAATTTTATAGTCTTTGACTTGGAAGAGCATATTCCAAGGTTACCCGCACAACTTGCATTTCAAATACAAGTTGTTGTTGCCGACAAGAGCATCTATCGGACGGTTATTGATGAGGGTGCCTCTATGTGCGTAATGTCTTTTTATTGTTGGAAAGCCATTGGCTCTCCCCCATTAACCGAATCACAAAACACTTTGCGAGCCTTCAATGGCTCTGGATTTAAACCATATGGTGTTGTTCCGTCGTTTCTTGTTACTCTGGAAGGTAAGACCGTCCAGGTGGAAGTGGAAGTCTTCGATACTCCCCTTGATTATAATCTTCTACTTGGTCGGAGTTGGGTCGATTCTATGCATGCTGTCGTGTCAACCCTTTTTCATGTCCTATGATTTCCTCACCAAGGCAAAGTGGTCACGGTTGATCAACTTGCCTTCTTTAATGCCGATACTCGCACGGGAAACGTGCCATTTATAGCCAACACCCTGCCGAGTTATGAGAATGTTGGAGTCGGTCTTTTAAAAGATTCTTCGTTGATGGGTACTTTTCCCATACCACCACCACCCGATATTCCATGCCCGCTAGTTGCATCTATTAATATGATCTCTACTGTGCCTCATGAACTTCTAGTGTCAGCTGACCCTTGGATAGTCCCTAGTTCTGGAGATCATGTTCGTTTCGGCGACGTTATGCCGTTAAGTCCGATTGAGTCCGATTACCAAGCTATTCAATCGGCAACCCCTCTTATTGATTCTTTTGATGAGTTGTCTCCTGATCCTTTCCGCATTGTTTTTCCAACTGACGAGATGATCATGTCCGTCATGGAAGACACCCCTTGGGACGATGGACATCGTTCCATCTTGTTTCTGGAACAAGAGACTCTTGAGAATTATCAACGGATTTCGACTCCGTCGACCGTTGTTGTTATTTCCACGGTTTCCCAACCTACACGAGATGTGTTTGCAGAAGGAAACCTTAGTAACATTTCGCCCACGATACCCATAGATATTTCTGTAAAACCTGGAATAGTCGAGAATGTTCATATTGGAGCTTCGTGTTCTCCCGACGAAATTGTCACTTATACTTCCTTGTTTAAAGAATTTCGTGATATCTTTGCATGGAGTTACAAAGAAATGCCGGGTATTGACCCCTCTATTGTGGTCCATGAAATTAAGACATACCCTGGAGCCAAACCAGTTAGGCAGCGCCTCCGTCCTGTCCATCCACGTAAAGCTGCAACCATTAAACTTGAAGTTGAAAAACTCCTTAAAGCCGGTTTTATTTATCCAGTGGCCTTGACAGA
This sequence comes from Picea glauca, assembly GCA_000966675.3. NCBI lineage: Eukaryota > Viridiplantae > Streptophyta > Pinopsida > Pinales > Pinaceae > Picea > Picea glauca. The sequence goes on along the minus strand of JZKD02S1776121.1, from coordinate 68,959 downwards.
ATGGGTTTCTAACCCAGTACCGATCGATAAAAAGGGTGGTAGTATTCACGTTTGTGTTTATTATCGGGATATCAACAAAGCTTGTCCTAAGGACAATTTTCCAACCCCTTTCGTCGACCAGATCGTTGATGATTGTGCCGGCAGTGAAATCTTTTCCCTCATGGATGGATTTTCCGGCTATAATCAAATCAATATCGCTCCTGAGGACCAACACAAAACAACTTTTATTTGTCCTTGGGGTACTTTCGCCTACCGTAAACTTCCTTTCGGTCTAAAGAACACAGGTGCTACGTTCCAACGTGCTATGTCTTATGCATTTCACGATATTAAGCGTATTGTTCAACCTTATTTGGACGATTTGCCGGCTCACTCTTTACGTCGATTCGACCACCCTATGCATCTCTGAGCAATTTTCGTTCGTTGTCGATTCTATCGCATTCGCTTGAATCCTCATAAATGTGTCTTTTGCGTAGAATCCAGCCGTCTCCTTGGTTTTGTTGTTTCACGCCATGGGATTCGGGTAGATCCTATCAAGGTCGAGGCGATTCTTAATCTCCCTCCTCCTTCTTCTCTGTGTCAGCTACAAAGTTTGCAGGGGAAAGCAAACTTTCTTCGTCGCTTCATCCCGAATTACGCTGAGATTACTCAGGGTTTTACACGTCTTCTAAAGAAAGGTTCTGAGTTTGTGTGGGATAAAACTGCTAATGATGCCTTTGAAGCCTTGAAACTATCCCTCACGAAAGCTCCTCTTCTTTTCCCTCCAGATTACAGTCGAGATTACTTTCTTTATTTAGCTGCGTCCGAGTATACCATCGGTATGGTCCTTGTTCAAGAGGATGATAACCACGATGAACATGTTATCTATTATTTGAGTCGAAGTTTAACTTCCACGGAAATCAAATACCAACATGTTGAAAAGCTGGCCTTGGCTGCTGTTCAAGCAGTTCAACATTTTCGTCATTATATTCTCACCAGGAAAACTACCGTGATTTCACACTGTAACCCCATGCAACATATATTGACTCGTCAATTGCTGGGGGGCAAGTACTCCAAGTGGATTTTTATTCTCCAGGAGTTCGATTTGGAATTCGATCGAGCCACGTCGAAGAAGTCCCTAGTTTTCGTTGAGTTGATTTGTGATTTTCCCCACACTGCAATGGAAAAAGTAGCAGTTGATTCATTACCTGATGAGTCACTTTTCCTTATTAGTACTGATGATATTTGGTAGGGAGATGTCATCATATATCTCCAAACTCAAACTTTCTGGCCTGCGTTGTCCAGTGCCGAACGCCGTCATGTTCGTTATCAAGCACGTCACTATATTATCCTCGGCGATACTCTTTACCGTCGAGGCATTGACTCTGTCTTTCGGCGGTGTTTGACTTTTGACGAAGCTGAGAAATCTTTAAATGACTGCCACTCTGGAGCATGTGGTGGTCATATGTATGGGTATGCTACTGCTCAGAAAATCTTATGTGCAGGTTACTTTTGGCCTTCCTTGTTTCACGACTGTATAACTATTGTTCAGAAGTGTCATGCCTGCCAGACCTATAATCAGAAGATTCAGTCGCATCCTGCTCCCCTTCACCCTGTAGTGTCAGTAGGTCCTTTCGCTAAATGGGGCATTGATTTTATGACATGTCACCCTCACTCGGCCAGGGGGCATGGTTACATTATCGTCGCTATTGATTATTTTACTAAGTGGGCTGAGGAAATGCCGACATTCGATAATACTGGGAAGACTGCAACAATTTTCCTTTTCAACCATGTCATCACTCGTTTTGGTGTTCCTCGGGCTATCGTTATCGATCACGGTAGTCATTTTAGAAATAATATGATGTCTGAACTTACCGAGAAGTTGGGCCTTCGTCATGATAGCTCAACACCCTATTATCCACAGGCTAATGGCCAGGTTGAATCCATCAATAAGGTTCTCATCACTATGATTCGAAGGATGATAGGGATACATAAAACCAGCTGGCACACAATGTTATTTTCGGCATTGTGGGCATACCGGACGTCTGTTAATTCTACCATAGGATTCACGCCTTTTCGATTAGTTTATGGCATGGAAGCCATTCTGCCAATAGAATGTGAAATACCGTCTTTGAAGCTAGCTGTAGAGCTCTTACCTAATACTTCTGCCGAAGAGGAACGTCTATTGTATTTGATGCGATTAGACGAGACTCGCTGTGACGCTACTTTAGTAATTGAAGCCCAGAAGAAACGTGTTAAGGCACAGTATGACAAGCATGTCAAACCTCGTGTCTTCTCTGAAGGAGATCTTGTTCTTTTATATGAACAAGATAAAGATGTCTTAGGAGCTGGGAAATTTGAACTAATGTGGCATGGGCCTTACATTGTTAGTAAAGTTTTGGCAAAAGGAGCGTATGAGTTAGTGGATTATGATGGGGTACCTTTGAGTGAACCCAGAAATGGGTTGTACTTAAAGAAGTACTATGCATGAGTCATTTGTGCATGAAGTACTTGTATTTTATGTATCATACTGAGTGTGTGTGGTATGTTTAGTTTTGCGTTTGACGTTTTTTGGTCTCTTCCCTTACGTGACGTTGTGTTTGATTTCCAGATGTCAGAGTATTCACTACCTTATATTGGCTTCACCGACGACGCTAGCCGTAGTACTCGGAACCTAGCTTCTGCTGCCTGGGCAATCTATGCCCCAACAAACGAGCTTATATCTTTACGAGGTATATGTCTTGGCCGAGCGACCAACAACATAGCAGAGTATAGCGCCGTTATTGAGTTATTGGTTGATTCTATCTCTCTCGGAATTCGTTGTTTAGTTGTATGACTTGACTCGCAGCTAGTGGTGCTACAACTAAGTAATGTCTACTCTATTCGAAGTCCTACATTATTAAGAGTTTATTTGCGAATTCGCCTCTTGGAAAGACATTTTGATTATATTGAATATCAACACATTCCGAGAAGTCTTAATACATTAACAGATGCTTTGGCTAATTACGTATTAGACAGACATTTGAACAATTTATAAATCAAACACATGTACACAAGTGTAAAGTAAGCCGGTAGAAACCATGTATATATATATAACGATCAAAGTTTGTTTTTTACAAAAGGTGTCCGAAGACCAAAATATCAAAAATGGAAGCTCATGGCTTCTACATAATGATATCATGACATCAATGATGTTCACGATAGCACACTAATGTCCTGGCCACTCTGTGGAGTAGGCGACCCATAGAGGCAGAAACTCCCACGGTGTGACGTTGATCGCGTCGTGGGATATCCTCCAAAGCCATGTCTGGAACATCAGCCATCAAGCCCTCTAGGTTCTGTTCAATGGTCAAGTAGTCTTCAGCATACTGGGGGACTGCAACTGCTGCTTCTCCTCGACGCTGAACAGGAGAACTACCAGCTGGTCTATATGCCCCAACATCTGTGTGATCAATAAAATTTTTGGTGTTAGTCTCTGGATGGTTCTATAAAACCAAAAACATTTAATATGATGAAAATACAAAAACATATAAAAAGATAAAAATTGGTGTACTTCTTACCAATATCTCCCCATTGTGCGTCTTCAGGAAGGGCAAGGTCAGGATCACCATGAAAGTCCAAGCCAGCATACGCATAATCCTCAATCATCAAAACCTGGCCTTGGAGCCAGTTGAAAAAACGATCGTCATACCTGACGATCGGTCCTGCCACATGTCTAGCCATGAGTTGGCACCATCGTAACATCCGTGGATCCCTAGGACCTGGAAAGTGCCAATCCGCCTGAAGCCTATACACTGGAACCCTCTCACAGAAGAAGGACACTAGCAATGATCCATAACCAAACTGCTTTAGATCTCCTTGCCTGCTTTTGGTCAGTTGTTTCTTGAGGTTGCGTAAAACTGCATCGGCCCAATTGAATACCCGAGGCTCGATACACTCGAGGGGATACTGAAAATAGCTCTGTAGATCCATATGCATGGCAGCACTTCCTGCCATCCAAGCTATAGTGAAGATAATGGTACGGAGAGTTATATCAGTCACTCCCCAAATGACCACTTTTCCTTTTTGTCTTTCAGCCTCTGGCATGCAATACTCTCGGTAATACTCACTCATCTTCAGGCCACCCCTGCGGCTACCTGTCAAACTAACATGAGAACCTCGTCTTGACAACCCCGTCAGGAAATAGATATCTTCAATGTCGACTGTCAAAGTGTGAGCACCAGCATTAAAAACCTGCTGATCCGGATCCCACATCCGAACTAAATGTTCCAACAATCGAACTTGGGCTCTCATGCCCAGTATGCGGAAATACTTTAGGAGACCACAATCTCTTAAAGCGGAAATGGTTTGAGGGTGATTTTCGGCGACAACATTATCATCTTCATGTTCCCTTTCTCTCCATTCGAGCACCATTGTGATAGTTATTAACCTGCATGGCAATCATGTGAAGATAGTTAATAATCTAAAGCATGAGGAAAATTGGTTTTATTGACTAAATGTTATAAAAAAAATTTGGCTCTGCACTGTTCGCAGGTGACATTCACACACATTGCGAACTTCTCGCACTGTAGCTCAAGCCCACCTGCGAGAATGAAGACTTCTCGCAGGCCCCGTATGGGCAGCCTGCGAGAATCCTCATTCACGTATAGGGTTTCAATAAATGACTTAAAAATTGAGATTTAGCCATTAAAATCATGAAATTGAACCATAAAAAGATAGGGAATTGAGCACTTACCTATTTGGTCCAGACGGTTCGTGAAATGATGCCCCGAAGCTCCCGAAAATTGACGATGAAGATCGGAGGTAAAATGGAAGTTTTTGCACTACAATGGTCAATGGGTAAAACATATGGTAAAAATGAATAGTAAAATTGTTTTATTTACTTTTTACCATATTAAAAGTGGGTTTTTTCCATTGTTATTTCATTATTTTGCCCATTTAACCCTAATTACTAATACGAAAGTGAGTAAAATGACTTGCAGGTACCTAATGCAGATAATTATGGACGAAAACTTTTGTGATATGGTGTGAATTAGTTGGTTTTCTATGGTTTTGATATAAAACCTCAAGTGCCTTTATCCGTTCTTGCACTTGCGAAAAACTTAGAACGTGATCGAGCGTTGTTTTATCTCTTTTCCGGGCTCGTTGTGGTTACACGAAAAAGGAACCCCCCTGGAGTTATCTTTAAGCTCTTTTTAGACTCTCGAAATATGAAAAGATTGCCGAGCGATCTTGCTATTTTCATGCTCGTTAAAGTATTTGAAGTTACGCGTCCTTCGAGCGATAGTTTAACCCTTTTTTAGTCTCCTTGGACTATGGTACGAAAAAGGAACTGAGAGAGTTCTCTTTTGAGTGTTTTTCCTAACTCTATAATCTTGAAAAACCTTCGAGTTTGCTATCTCTGGACTCGTTAAACAAACATTGACAGACCCATGATGGGACCGAGCCAGTCCTTCTTAGGGTTCGTTAAAAATACTCCAAGGGACTCGTCTGAAGGATGAGCTTATATCAACAAGCATATGTGATCCTCTTCAAGCTTGCGTAAAAATAAAGAGGTACTTGCCA
>JZKD02S1776110.1:69336-81361 GCA_000966675.3 Picea glauca | reverse complement strand
CTCATAAACACTTTATCAAGTGGACTTTTAATCTAGGTTGCAGCACAAACAATCGAGCAGAGCTACTGGGTGTATTTACCACTCTTCATTTCACAAAGTTTCTAAGTCTCCAGACCCTTGATATATTAGGGGATTCAAAGTTGGTGATAAATTGGTGTAATGGCAAGGGAAGTATTCGTTCAGTAGCACTGGAGGGATGTAAGGATCGGATTCAGGTGCTGTGTTGTCATTTTAAAAGCTTAACCTCCCACCATACTTACAGGGACTTTAACAAGGCTACAGACACTCTCTCAAAAAAGACACTGAAGGACTACCTTCATGTTGGAATGATCCTTTATACATCATGGGTGGACAACAATCCCAGCTTAAAAAAAACCATTAAAGTCTTTTGAGCCACCCTTTGGTTTTAACCTACTATTTGGGATTGCATGCAATCATTTCAATTTTATTTTGGGTCTAATTGTCGGGACATCCTATGGCTTCGATGAGTATAACCATTCTGGCTAGTTTGATGATTTCTTTTCTTAGGAGAATTCCTTTGACAATGATGATTAGATTTTATCTAAGGATCAGAAAATTTTTATTTTTATATATCTAATATAAAAGGGAAATTTCTTTGACTAGAAAAAAAAGGTATCGAATCCATATCCTGAATGTCACTCATAATATCCATTCGCAAAACTAAACCATTGGATTTAGGTCGTCAAGTAGGTATATGATCATCTAATGAAACAGACACTGACCCTATCGGCCCCCTGGTTGACAATCAGCTACAGGATCGCTCTACTTCCTCTCCTTGAGTCGGATTGACTCTTTGATTCCTCTTCGAGGAATCCAACAAACACAAAATGATGCTTCTCCACAGGTCCTTGCGAATTGAGCTCATGCGATCAAACACGAAAACCTCAATTCCTGCCTCCTTTTAACCAAACGATGTGGTCGTGTTTCTCATGATTTCGGTACCTTGGAGTTCACAACTTGGCGAATTCTACTTCCAAATATTCAACTCTTCACCTTCCGAGACAAAAATTCTTGATGTACCTAAGTGCTTGTCACAACTCGCTACTCGCAAGTCACGATACCTGAAATGTCGATACAGGTACATTCCTTCTCTTGTCAGTGCCCTCCACGCATCACCACCAGCTAGGCCTACCTCTAGAACTTTTTCGCTTCTCGCCACTTCGTGAGTTTCAATGTCGAACTCCCTCTCTTGTCTTGCGAATCCCCGAGACACGAGAGGTCAATGGGGTATTGACTTATTTCAACAAAATACACGCATCCACATGTCTTGTCCATGGGCCCACCTCATGATTCTACCACGTGTCCCTCGTGCTATCTTTTCACTTCGCGATTTCTCTCCTCAAGCGATGCCTCCTTGGTATCCCCGACACCCGCAGTTCTGAGATCCCGAACTCATCAGCAACCTTATCACAACTCGCGACTTCGGGACTTTTGGGATGGAAGTAGAAACCTTCTATCCTTCGAAATGCCAAAATGCTTGGACTATGGCATGTGTCCAAGTACTGACCCTACTACGAAACTTTCCACCTTTTCAGGGTTTCAGACTTCGCAGTTTCACGAATCCAAATGACAAAGTTTCGGTCTTTCCACCCATGAAACCCTGAAATGGAATTTCGCGAGTAGATCCAATGGTCCTCATTGACGTGAATCTATGGCCCTCTCTCTCCTAAGCTTCCTCTTATACAAAAATTACCACCATAACCTCCTTGATCCTCTACGAGATCTGACGGCTCATGGGATTTCATGAATTCTCCATGAAGAATTCCGACCATCTGTTCTCCCTTCTAAGAACTTCTGCAAATTTGATAAAGTGATTTGCCACGGAACTTAACCACTTGTGACACAACCTTGCGACGCCTCCTTTAAACACCTCAAGGAATCAACCTTCTGTGCTTTTCTTCGACAACTGTGAAGACTCTATCCCTCCTAAGCTTTCTCCAACTCCAAGTCTTAAAGAAGACTCCTGCACGAACTCCTTGCGGTAAATCCTTCAATTACTTTAAAGAATTTAAGTCCTTTGACTCCACGCACTCCCTACAGCAGTAGTCCTTCAAAAATATCTCAGGTTCACGAACTCTAATACTTTACTCGGCCTATGTATGCCTTGCACAACTCTTGTGCCCAACTTGCACTTTTGCGGGAATGAGAACAATTGTTAACCCTCCTAAGATTTCAGAGATAAAACTCTGAACTCTTGTCAACGCACTCCTTGCGGACAACTTTACTGCACTCCTATAGGAACTCAGGCCCTTGTATTAATTGTTCTGCATACAAAAAATACAAAAATCAGGCCCTTGGCCTCCAACCCTTAGGCTCTCTAGCCTAACAATCACATAATCCACCAGCTTATAAAAAACTTGGCTCACRAGCCTATAAAAMATAATTACARTTTCTTTCAGRACATGGTTTGCAATGGGGCTCRRCCTTGGGGACACTACACCAGCCATGATCTTAGGGCAGATCCTCACCTTCCCCAAGKATATCTCAAGTTTTTGAGCCTCTCCAAGGCTATATAAGCAAGCTTTATAATGGTGAAAGGGGACTGGAAAGGGAGAATCACACCAAACTTATGATCTTATGAGTAGTGTTGGAACAAATATATTTTGGAAKCAARAGACCTATGATCTCATAGGGATCAATTGGTGAAGCTATCTTCATTCATATTATGGATCTTTTGAGCAAGGGGTAGACARGGAGGACTTGACGAAACTGCTGCAATGCATCTAAGGCTGTAAGYAATGTTTTTTCCTCATTAATATAATTTGATTGGCCTGTTTCTTTCTAATTCGTGTTCAATCTCATGTGAATTTGTCTCTTTAGTAGATAGACCTATTTCGTACTAATCTTGACAGAGTAGGAAGTAGTCGTACTTTGTTTGTCTACAGGGTTTATCGAGGAGCGAAAGATTGGAGCTCAACTCGGAGCGTGCGGGGACAAACATCGGTAAAAGGTACTTCTTTTCTCCTTCCTTCTCACACACTAGTCCACCTAGATCTAAAAGGAAGTCATTGACCATGATAATCACTTTATGTCTTAGAGTTAAGAGTCTATCTCTTTGAGGAGATCTACCTGTCCGCAGGGAGATTTTCCTTCAACAGAAACTGGCGACTCCATTGGGGAGAATCGAATCAGAAATTTTTGGTTTTGATTTTTACTCATAGGCCTTGTATCACCCTTTGTGTTCTTAGACCTTGTTCACCCCTTCATATCTGATTGCATTTGCTGATTGACTCTTCACTCCATCACACTCAGCTTGATTGCAAAAATTCCATTGAAATTTTGGGTTTTTTGGACTTTTTATGAGTTTTTTTAGCCTAGCTCCCCCCTACCCATGTTAGAAGAGTGCCAACACTCCCTGGAAGTGTTGGACAGAGCTTTATAATGCTATGGTGGCTCTTTTTCCCAAAATCTCTTCAAAATTTCCATTTTTTGGAGGTCCAGACCCTGTTTCTTCACTTGCTGAGCTGCTTTGTGATTCAATGATGCTTCCTTTGACCTTTAACATGCTTCCTCCTAAGAAGTAAACACTTTATTGTTCATATTTTGTGCCCTTCTTCATTCATTTTGAGTTTTTGTTGTTGAGAGCTTGAAATCAATCCCTTGCTTTCTTCTCTCCTATCCGACTCAGCGGGAACTCTAGTGAAGGACATTAGAAGTCTGTGACTCTTCTTGTTTGGTTCTTTGAGGTCATTTGATCCAATCTCTTTCTCCTTTCTTTTGCATTTTTGGTTTTCTTTCTCTTGTTTGATTGCAAAAGGGCGTGTTGTTTGTGCAAAATCTACATTTTCTTGTCTGAATCTCCTTGATCTGAAAGGGTAGTTGGTAGGAGAAATTTTTCATTAAATTGATTATCACATACAAACAAAAAAAGTACATCGTAATGATTAGTTTGCATTTCTGAAATGTTGTAGCATCATATTGGATTTTATTGAGAACAAAATTGATTGAGGGAATTCCTTATCAAGTGTTTGATAGTGAAAACGACTGTTCCTCTTTCCCTTAAGTAGGTATTCATTGAACAGAAATGAGTTCTTATCACATTTCATGCATATTTTTGGGAATTGAGTCATTAGTCCATCAGTTTCACTTTCGTACACCCTCTAAGTAAACAACAGCCATTAAAATCAACACTTAACTAAAATTTATCAAACTTTTTACATCTTTGTTAGCAAACCTACATTAGTTTAAGGTGTAGGGCTTTGGAATAGGTTGAAAGGATAACTTTCCAAAGCTATCGAAAACACTTAGTATCTTGCGGTAGGGAGAGTCAAATCCAATTGTCATATTGGCTTGCTGGGATCCCCTTCTCACACAAGGGTTACGCACGAGGTCACATTCAAGTGAGTTATGGAGATTATCCCTCCGTGGCCCAACTATTTGTAGTGGTTAGATCATATATTGGGGGTCACTGAAAGGTATACCCACGATTATGTGTGGGAGCCTTTCAAGTTGATTTCAGACTTGTTATCCTGCCCATACGTTTCAACTAGAATGTCAACTGTACCCTCCCATGGGATAACTATGATTTGGTGACCTTAGTAGCCACAATATTTAGGGTCTCACACAAGGTGATGGTGAAGGGAAGTCTCACTGTACCTGGAACAGACGTTGGTCAAACTCACTCGGGATCCTTAGAGGGTAAATCCACAATTACTGCATGGAATCTTGCACCAAGGCGTAAGTCTATTAAGCAGGTCACCAGCATAACTGATCCACACGCTCTACCCCCACCCCTTCCTATTTTGATCTCGCGACGTTGGATTTCATCACCAACTAGTGGTTTCATCGTAGGAAGGTTTGTTTGATTGATTGATTCTCATATTCATAGAGTATGTTGTTTGTTTTACTTAGTGGACCTTAGGTTGAGTTAGTGTTAATGGCATCGAATCTTGGGAGTACCAATGGAGGAACCCCTTCTGTTGGGGAGCCTTATACCTTTCTTTCATTTGGAAACTTTGGTCCTCCATATGTTGCCACACNTACTTTGTTTGTCTATAGGGTTTATCGAGGAGCGAAAGATTGGAGCTCAACTTGGAGCGTGCAGGGACAAACACCGGTAAAAGGTACTTCTTTTCTCCTTCCTTCTCACACACTAGTCCACCTAGATCTAAAACGAAGTCAGTGACCATGATAATCACTTTATGTCTTAGAGTTAAGAGTCTATCTCTTTGAGGAGATCTACATGTCCGCAGGGAGATTTTCCTTCAACAGAAACTGGCGACTCCATTGGGGAGAATCGAATCAGAAATTTTTGGTTTTGATTTTTCCTCATAGGCCTTGTCTCACCCTTTGTGTTCTTAGACCTTGTTCACCCCTTCATATCTGATTTCATTTGTTGATTGACTCTTCACTCCATCACACTCAGCTTGATTGCAAAAATTCCATTGAAATTTTGGGTTTTTTGGACTTTTTATGAGTTTTTTTAGCCTAGCTCCCCCCTACCCATGTTAGAAGAGTGCCAACACTCCCTGGAAGTGTTGGACAGAGATTTATAATGCTATGGTGTCTCTTTTTCCCAAAATCTCTTCAAAATTTCCATTTTTTGGAGGTCCAGACCCTGTTTCTTCACTTGCTGAGCTGCTTTGTGATTCAATGATGCTTCCTTTGACCTTTACCATGCTTCCTCCTAAGAAGTAAAAAATTTATTGTTCATATTTTGTGCCCTTCTTCATTCATTTTGAGTTTTTGTTGTTGAGAGATTGAAATCAATCCCTTGCTTTCTTTTCTCCTATCTGACTGAGCGGGAACTCTAGTGAAGGACATTAGAAGTCTGTGACTCTTCTCGTTTGGTTCTTTGAGTTCATTTGATCCAATCTCTTTCTCCTTTATTTTGCGTTTTTGGTTTTCTTTCTCTTGTTTGATTGCAAAAGGGTGTGTTGTTTGTGCAAAATCTGCATTTTCTTGTCTGAATCTCCTTGATATGAAAGGGTAGTTGGCAAGAGAAATTTTGCATTAAATTGATTATCACATACAAACGAAAAAAGTACATCGTAATGATTAGTTTGCATTTCTGAAATGTTGTAGCATCATATTGGATTTGATTGAGAACAAAATTGATTGAGGGAATTCCTTATCAAGTGTTTGATAGTGAAAACGACTGTTCCTCTTTCCCTTAAGTAGGTATTCATTGAAAAGAAATGATTTCTTATCATATTTCATGCATATTTTTGGGAATTGATTCATTAGTCCATCAGTTTCACTTTCGTACACCCTCTGAGTAAACAACAGCCAGTAAAATCAACGCTTAACTAAAATTTATCAGACTTTTTACATCTTTGTTAGCAAACCTACATTAGTTTAAGGTGTAGGGCTTTGGAATAGGTTGAAAGGATAACTTTCCAAAGCTATCGAAAAAACTTAGTATCTTGCGGTAGGGAGAGTCAAATCCAATTGTCATATTGGCTTGCTGGGATCCCCTTCTCACACAAGGGTTACGCACGAGGTCACATTCAAGTGAGTTACGAAGATTATCCCTCCGTGGCCCAACTATTTGTAGTGGTTAGATCGTATATTGGGGGTCACTGAAAGGTATACCCACGATTATGTGTGGGAGCCTTTCAAGTTTATTTCAGATTTGTTATCCTGCCCATACGTTTCAACTAGACTGTCGACTGTACTCGCCCATGGGCTAACTACGATTTGGTGACCTTAGTAGCCACAATATTTAGGGTCTCACACAAGGTGATGGTGAAGGGAAGTCTCACTGTACCTGGAACAGACGTTGGTCAAACTCNTACTTTGTTTGTCTATAGGGTTTATCGAGGAGCGAAAGATTGGAGCTCAACTTGGAGCGTGCAGGGACAAACACCGGTAAAAGGTACTTCTTTTCTCCTTCCTTCTCACACACTAGTCCACCTAGATCTAAAACGAAGTCAGTGACCATGATAATCACTTTATGTCTTAGAGTTAAGAGTCTATCTCTTTGAGGAGATCTACATGTCCGCAGGGAGATTTTCCTTCAACAGAAACTGGCGACTCCATTGGGGAGAATCGAATCAGAAATTTTTGGTTTTGATTTTTCCTCATAGGCCTTGTCTCACCCTTTGTGTTCTTAGACCTTGTTCACCCCTTCATATCTGATTTCATTTGTTGATTGACTCTTCACTCCATCACACTCAGCTTGATTGCAAAATTTCCATTGAAATTTTGGGTTTTTTGGACTTTTTATGAGTTTTTTTAGCCTAGCTCCCCCCTACCCATGTTAGAAGAGTGCCAACACTCCCTGGAAGTGTTGGACAGAGCTTTGTAATGCTATGGTGGCTCTTTTTCCCAAAATCTCTTCAAAATTTCCATTTTTTGGAGGTCTAGACCCTGTTTCTTCACTTGCTGAGCTGCTTTGTGATTCAATGATGCTTCCTTTGACCTTTACCATGCTTCCTCATAAGAAGTAAAAAATTTATTGTTCATATTTTGTGCCCTTCTTCATTCATTTTGAGTTTTTGTTGTTGAGAGCTTGAAATCAATCCCTTGCTTTCTTTTCTCCTATCTCACTGAGCGGGAACTCTAGTGAAGAACATTAGAAGTCTGTGACTCTTCTCGTTTGGTTCTTTGAGGTCATTTGATCCAATCTCTTTCTCCTTTCTTTTGCGTTTTTGGTTTTCTTTCTCTTGTTTGATTGCAAAAGGGTGTGTTGTTTGTGCAAAATCTGCATTTTCTTGTCTGAATCTCCTTGATCTGAAAGGGTAGTTGGCAAGAGAAATTTTGCATTAAATTGATTATCACATACAAACGAAAAAAGTACATCGTAATGATTAGTTTGCATTTCTGAAATGTTGTAGCATCATATTAGATTTGATTGAGAACAAAATTGATTGAGGGAATTCCTTATCAAGTGTTTGATAGTGAAAACGACTGTTCCTCTTTCCCTTAAGTAGGTATTCATTGAAAAGAAATGATTTCTTATCATATTTCATGCATATTTTTGGGAATTGAGTCATTAGTCCATCAGTTTCACTTTCGTACACCCTCTGAGTAAACAACAGCCATTAAGATCAACGCTTAACTAAAATTTATCAGACTTTTTACATCTTTGTTAGCAAACCTACATTAGTTTAAGGTGTAGGGCTTTGGAATAGGTTGAAAGGATAACTTTCCAAAGCTATCGAAAAAACTTAGTATCTTGCGGTAGGGAGAGTCAAATCCAATTGTCATATTGGCTTGCTGGGATCCCCTTCTCACACAAGGGTTACGCACGAGGTCACATTCAAGTGAGTTACGAAGATTATCCCTCCGTGGCCCAACTATTTGTAGTGGTTAGATCGTATATTGGGGGTCACTGAAAGGTATACCCACGATTATGTGTGGGAGCCTTTCAAGTTTATTTCAGATTTGTTATCCTGCCCATACGTTTCAACTAGACTGTCGACTGTACTCGCCCATGGGCTAACTACGATTTGGTGACCTTAGTAGCCACAATATTTAGGGTCTCACACAAGGTGATGGTGAAGGGAAGTCTCACTGTACCTGGAACAGACGTTGGTCAAACTCNAGATCTAAAGCAAGTAGCCAGGTTGATCAGAAGAAGAAGAAATGGAAAGAGAAGAAGAAGAAGAGCCCGAAAAGGACCAAGACCCCAACAACATCAAATGTTGGCTCTAAAAAACCGGTTACTGTTAATAGTACTGGGAGTGTTGAGGAGGTCAACAAGATTAAAATGAAGAATCCAAAACCCAAATTCCCTTGCATCCTTTGTAAGGGTGACCACTTTTTGAGGGATTGCCCTGGTCTTACCCAGGTCTTAGAAATGTGGTCTTCCATGTCATCGGCTTCTGTTGGACATGTCAATGATACCCAATCAACTAGTGATGTTCAGGTTGGTAAGAAGAAGAAAACTGTCAAGTTCCCTTGCATGTTATGTAAAGGTAATAATTACTCTCACCTTTGTCCTCGCATGGACAAGGCTTCTTCTCTTTTGGAAAAACTTCAACTTCCAAAAGGTTATCGTAATATTTCCTCTGACCCGTCGTTGGTTGATCGACTGGTCAGTTTGGTTCCATCCCCGATCAGTCTAGTTGATCAGGTGGTCAATTTAGTTTCCTCCTCGATTGAACCATGAACCCAAGTATTTAATCCAGTTCTGTCATCGATCAGCCCTCCTCTTCATCAAGAGAGTGACACCAAAGCGGTCGATCTGTTTCCACCCGTTAACCCCATTCTTCCCTTGGAGAATGAAACTCAATTGTTCGATCCAATTTCTCCATCGGTCGATCCCATTCCTCCATTGCGGAATGTCAAAGTGACTAATCCAGTCCCTTCCTCGGTTAGTCCCACTCTTCCTCTGAAGAATGCCAAAGTGGTCTATCCAAGTCCACCATTGGTTGATCCGATCCAATCATCGGTCGATCCTACTCTCCTTCTAGAGAGTAAACCCGATATTTCCCATGTTTTTCTCGTTAATACAGAATTTGCCATGCCAGGGGGCATTCCTCCTTCTCCTGCAAAACCCCCTCCAAGTAATGAGGCCATCCTTTTTTATTGGTGTGTGCTAACTAGACCTCGTCTTCCCTCCCACATTCCTTTCCAGATTAAAGTACAGGTTTGTGGTCGGGACGTTCCTCAAACGCTAATAGATGAAGGTATGTCCATTAGTATTTTGTCTTCTGTTGCTTGGTATGCTTTGGGTTGTCCGCAGCTTGCATCAGTTACATAGAATCTGTTAGCTTTTAACAGAAGAACGAGTCAACCTTTAGGGATCCTTCCTCAGTTTCCTGTAACTTTAGGAGGGAAAATTGTTTTTATCGATGTCATGGTAGTTCGAGACCCATTGGATTTCGCTTTACTCCTGGGGTGGGATTATGTCTATGCTATGAAAGCTCTTGTATCCACCCTTTTCCATGTGATATCTTTCCCTCACGATGGAAGAATTGTGACTATTGATCAACTTTCATTCATTGGCCCCAACTGGGTTACCTCCCTAAGTGGTTCTTATATGCAGATAGTATCGCCCTCACTGCATGTCAATTATGTGGCGTTGTCCCCCATGACCTCAAATTCCGATGATTTGGATCCGGTAGTTGACATGGTGATCTCTTTGATAGGGTTATTGGAGCTCGATCTCCTTACCCCTGTCATGACCCTCGACATGGGTTCCTTCCAGAGTGATTGTATTCCATCCGATGAAGATNAATTGTGACTATTGATCAACTTTCATTCATTGGCCCCAACTGGGTTACCTCCCTAAGTGGTTCTTATATGCAGACAGTATCGCCCTCACTGCATGTCAACTATGTGGCGTTGTCCCCCATGACCTCAAATTCCGATGATTTGGATCTGGTAGTTGACATGGTGATCTCTTTGATAGGGTTATTGGAGCTCGATCTCCTTACCCCTGTCATGACCCTCGACATGGGTTCCTTCCAGAGTGATTGTATTCCATCCGATGAATATCTCTTGGAATCCATGACCGAGTTTTGTCCCTTGACATGGTACCCTTCCAGAACATTATCCTCTCGGAAGCCATGATCAAGAAGTAACAACGAGCATTGCTTCTCTTCTCTATGGAAAGCTCATTAAAAAATGAAAGAGAGGCTCTGAGCATATTTCTTTTCCTGTGTCAAGCTCGTTAAAAAATTAAATAGTCACCTTTCCTGAACCTTCTTTTCATCCACCCTTCTCATTTTTCTTATTTTGTTAGAGAAATTGGTGATGACCTCAGAGCCGGTGAATGAATCGAAGCTTTGAGGGCATGTCTCTAGCCTTTGATGATCATTCTGGAGTTAAGACACTAGCTTTCATGCTGGGGGCATACCGAGCTTAGTCTTTGTTATTTCTTGTGCTTGTAAATACATGAGAATGCATCCAGGTAGACTTTTATCTCTTTTTCAGACCTGTATGGATACACGAAAAAGGAACCCCCTGGAGTCTCCTTTAAGCTCTTTTTAGACTCTCTAAACATGAAAATATTGTCGAGTGATCTTTCTTCCTTTCCCACTCGTTAAATGGTTTGAAAGGGTGTCTTTCGAGTGATAATTTATCTCTTTTTCGGCCTCACGAGACTAACACTACAAAAAAGGACAACATTGGAGTCATCTTTAAGTTATTTCCAGACTCTCTAAACATGAAAAGATTATTGAGCAACCTTGTTCACTTCACGCTCGTTAAATTATTTCAAGAAAACGTCTGTTGAGTGATAGTTTATCACTTTTTCAATCTCGTCAGAATACTTTACGAAAAATGAACTGAGAGAGCTCTCTTTTAAGTGTTTTTCCAGACTCTATAATCATGAAAAACCTTCGATTTTTCTGTCTTTGGACTCACTAAACAAAACATTGACAGGCCCATATGGGACTGAACCCTTACTTCTTCCAGTTCGTTAAACAAAGGAAGAGGAACTTACCAAAGGTGAGTTTTATCGAACATGTGTTATCCTCCTCGAGCTCATTAAATCAAAAGGAGGTACTCGTCTATTTGGATGGGGGAAAATTTGAAAGAAGCAAGCCAAGCAGTCTCTTGAGAACATTATAAAATAATTCTTAGAGTCTCCCTTGAACATGAAACTTTGTCATTTGCACGCATTATAATCCACTGAACCTCTGCACTGAGCCAATCCTTTGAGTTTCTCTCACTCCTTTGGGTCACCTGACGTAAGTCACAACATCCACTTCATCATCAAGTTTTGGTCCATGTCATGTTTCTGTTGTCATGCCTCAATGTTCAAGGGAATTATCCTCCTCGAGAGTCAGCCATCACAAATATCTTGCCTCAATACCCATGTTAGTCCATGTTCATTTGATCTACCAATTACATATCCATGTTCGTTTCGTGTCGTTGATGAGGGATACATCAAGGCCCTCCTTCGGCGAGCCTATTCCTGTCGACTTCAACACATTATCCAGGAACTAGACTTAGAAACCAGTTAGTACTTTGGGACCTGCATGCCTCAATGGAAGTCCTCCTCACGTCCGACAGTGGGTTTACATCACTGACCTCTGATCGGATGATTCCATGGATGTTCGACTCCAACTCATCCATTCACATTCGTTGGAATGTACTAGGGTACCTTGGG
>JZKD02S1776110.1:40416-52187 GCA_000966675.3 Picea glauca | reverse complement strand
GTAAGAATACCCTGGGTTGAGTGATTACTTTGATATATACTTTGCCCAAGTTGCGATGGAAATTCTTTTGAACAATGACACATATATTGTTACATAGATCCACTTTATATTGGTCGTGGCTATGTCTTGTCATCTCGTAGATCCACTATGTATTCTTCGTGGCTACGATCAGTTCATGTCATACGAGTATAGATCCACAGTGTATTTTCAGTGGCTATACCTTTTTATCAATACAATTATGGATCCATAGTGTATTTTATGGCAGCCATATCTTCCAAGTCTTGATCACCCAAGCATAGGTATGCCTACCTTGGGTTTGAAACATGTCATGATATTTGTTGGATGTTTATGTGCATCTTCTATCAGGTTCTTTGCATCTATACCCTTGCTTGAAAGTCTACAAAGCATTTCAGTTATCAGTTCCTGTCTTCTGACTTCATACTTTGGGGGGCAATCTGTTACATGTCAAAATTACTCACTTCGATAGTGTCCCAAGTGTCGTCATTACAAGTGTCTCAAGTGTCACATTTTTCTCACAAGTGTCGCAAGTGTCAGGGAAGCATACTACCATGATGCCTATGTCGTGCCTATAACGACATGATAAGGACACTTAAAACACCTCAAACATTTGATTTGGAAGAGGAGAAACGAGTCAGCAGGCTCATGAACCTTTTTCCATCTGAAAACACTCAAAAAACTAAGCTTTTGGAGGAGAGTGCTCCCCTATACCTCTTCTAGGAGCACTGGCGCTCCCCCTTACACTGTCTGGGAGCATTATAAAGCTCCTTTGGCCGTTTTAAGGGAGTGTTGATGTCTTTAGGAGCGTTGGCACCCCCCTTAAGCTTACTAAGGAGTGTTGTAGTGCTCTGATGGCCCTTTTGAGGGAGTGTTGCCTATTCTGAGCAGTTGTTAAGTTGTTGAGACGAATGGGGGAAGGATCCTTTCATTCTTAGAAGTCAGTTGAGCTTGCATCCCTAGTCCAGCCATGATCTTAGGGCAGATCCTCAACTAAAGGAGGAAAATCCTCACCTTCCCCAAGGATATATCAAGTTTTTGAGTCTCTCTAAGGCTATATAAGCAAGCTTTCTAATGGTGAAAGGGGACTGGAAAGGGAGAATCACACCAAACTTATGATCTTATAAGTGGTGTTGGAACAAAGATATTTTGGAAGCAAGAGACCTATGATCTCATAGGGAGAAATTAGTGAAGCTATCTTCATTCATTTCATGGATCTTTTGAGCAAGGGGTAGACAAGGAGGACTTAACGAAATTGTTGCAATCCATCTACGACTGTAAGCAATGTTTTGTCCTCATTAATATAATTTGCTTGACCTGTTTATTTCTAATTCTTGTTCAATATCACATGAATTTGTCTCTTTAGTAGATAGACCTATTTTGGACTAATCTTGATAGATTAGGAAGTATTCGTACTTTGTTTGTCTACAGGGCTTATCGAGGAGCGAAATATTGGAGCTCAACTCGGAGTGTGCAGGGACAAACACTGGTAAAAGGTACTTCTTTTCTCCTTCCTTCTCACATACTAGTCCACCTAGATCTAAAAGGAAGTCAATGACCATGATAAGCACTTTCTGTCTTAGAGTTAAGAGTCTAACTCTTTGAGGAGATCTACCTATCCACAGGGAGATTTTCCTTCAACAGTTGTCTTGTTATTCAGATCATGGACATTACAACAAACTTGAAAGATCTCTCATATCCCTCTCTCTTTTGCCTCTACAGGCATATACAAGAATTCATATACATTTACAAAAGAAATTGTTTATTAAATGCACTCCTATCCATATGCTAACTTGGTCTATTTAGTTGCAACCAACACAGAATAATAGGATCTAAATCCATCTTTGGAGGAATTCATTGTCACCAATTTCTAACAATATCCACCTTGAAAACAATTAACCTAACACCTTTCTTGTTATTTTATTTTACCATTTTTTCTACAAGCCAAGAGAAGCCAAGCACCATCGTAGCTTCTCTAAAATCACTATTTTTGTGAACATGTATGCGCAGTTCTCTTTTGTATGCACTTTATCAAGAGAGAATCCACATTCATCGATGACCTATATTACAAAATAATACTTGATAGTTATATTTTTTGTTTTACTATGGTAGGATGGATTATTATCCAATTGAATAGCACTTTGACTATCACAAAATAGCTTTACTTTGTCCTGCATCCTTCCAAACTCACCAAACAAACCTTTAAACCAAACTACCTCTTTGCAAGCATGTGAAGCAGCTACATATTCTGCTTCTATAGTGGATAAAGAAACAATGTTCTATAGCTTTGACATCCAACTAATATCTCCACCTGTAAGAGTAAAGACATACCCTGAAGTCGAACTTCTCTTGTCCAAATCACCTGAAAAATTAGAATCAACATATCCACAGACTAATNATTTTCAGTGGCTATACCTTTTTATCAATACAATTATGGATCCGCAGTGTATTTTATGGCGGCCATATCTTGCAAGTCTTGATCACCCAAGCATAGGTATGCTTGCCTTAGGTTTGAAACATGTCATGATATTTGTTGGATGTTTGTGTGCATCTTCTGTCAGGTTCTCTGCATCTATACCCTTGCTTGAAAGTCTACAAATCATTTCAGTTATCAGTTCCTATCTTCTAACTTCATACTTTGGGGGGCAATCTGTTACACATCAAAATTACTCACTTCAATGGTGTCGCAAGTGTCGTCATTACAAGTGTCACAAGTGTCGCATTTTTCTCACAAGTGTCGCAAGTGTCAAGGAAGCATACTGCCATGATTCCTATGTCATGCCTATAACGACATGAGAAGGACACTTAAAACACCTCAAACATTTGATTTGGAAGAGGAGAAATGAGTCAGCAGGCTCACGAACCTTTTTCCATCTGAAAAAACCCAAAAAACTAAGCTTTTGGAGGAGAGAACTCCCCTATACCTCTTCTGGGAGTGCTGATGCTCCCCCTTACACTATCTGGGAGCGTTATAAAGATCCTTTGGCCCTTTTGAGGGAGCGCTGGTGTATTTAGGAGCGTTGGTGCCTCCTTTAAGCCTACTGAGGAGCGTTGTAGCGCTTTGATGGCCTTTTTGAGGGAGCGCTACCTATTCCGAGCAGTTGTTAAGTTGTTGAGATGAATGGGGGAAGGATCCTTTCATTCTTAGAAGTCAGTTGAGCTCAAATCCCTAGTCCAGCCATGATCTTAGGGCAAATCCTCAATTGAAGGAGGAAAATCCTCACCTTCCTCAAGGATATCTCAAGTTGTTGAGCCTCTCCAAGGCTATATAAGAAAGCTTTCTAATGGTGAAAGGGGACTGGAAAGGGAGAATCACACCAAACTTATGATCTTATAAGTGGTGCTGGAACAAAGATATTTTGGAAGCAAGAGACCTATGATCTCATAGGGAGCAATCGGTGAAGCTATATTCATTCAGATCGTGGATCTTTTGAGCAAGGGGTAGATAAGGAGGACTTGATGAAACTGCTGCAATCCATCTACGGCTATAAGTAATGTTTTGTCCTCATTGATATAATTTTCTTGGCCTGTTTCTTTCTAATTCATGTTCAATCTCACATTAATTTGTCTCTTTAGTAGATAGACCTATTTTGGACTAATCTTGACAGAGTAGGAAGTGGTCACTTTGTTTGTCTACAACGCTTATCAAGAAGCGGAAGATTGGAGCTCAACTCAGAGTGTGCAGGGACAAACACTGGTAAAAGGTACTATTTTTCTCCTTCCTTCTCACACACTAGTCCACCTAGATCTAAAAGTAAGTCAGTGGCCATGATAAGAACTTTCTGTCTTAGAGTTAAGAGTCTAGCTCTTTGAGGAGATCTACCTATCCGCAAGGAGATTTTCCTTCAATAGTTGTCTTGTTATTCAGATCATGGACATTACAACAAATTTGAAAGCTCTCTCATATCCCTCTCTCTTTTGCCTCTACAGGCATATACAAGAATTCATATACATTTACAAAAGAAATTGTTTATTAAATGCACTCCTATCCATATTCTAACTTGGTCTATTTAGTTGTAACCAATGCAAAATAATAGGATCTAAATCCATCCTTAGAGGAATTCATCGTCACCAATTTCTAACAATATCCACCTTGACAACAATTAACCTAATACCTTTCTTGTTATTTTATTTTACCATTTTTTCTACTAGCCAAGAGAAGCCAAGCACCATCGTAGCTTCTCTAAAATCACTATTTTTGTGAACATGTATGCGCAATTCTCTTTTGTATGCATTTTATCAAGAGAGACTCCACGTTCATCGATGACCTATCTTACAAAATGATACTTGATAGTTATATGTTTTGTTTTACTATGGTAGGATGGATTCTTAGCCAAGTGAATAGCACTTTGACTATCACAAAATAACTTTACTTTGTCCTGCATCCTTCCAAACTCACCAAACAAACCTTTAAACCAAACTACCCCTTTGCAAGCATGTGAAGCAGCTACATATTCTTCTTCTATAGTGGATAAAGCAACAATGTTCTATAGCTTTGACATCCAACTAATATCTCCACCTATAAGAGTAAAGACATACGCTGAAGTCGAACTTGTCTTGTCCAAATGACCTGAAAAATTAGAATCAACATATCCACAGACTAATTCACAACCACTGTTATAAGTGATACAGTAATCACTTGTGCCTCTCAAATACTGAAACACCCATTTCATTGCTTCACAATGCTCTTTACCTAGATTTTCCATATACTTGTTGACAACCCCAACTGCATGTGAAATGTATGGCCTTGTACTAACCATCACATACATTAGACTTCCTACTGCATTATCATATGGTATTCGAGACATATATTCCTTTTCTTCTTTTGTACTAGGACATAAACTTGAAAAAATCTTAGAATGGGAAGCCAAAGGGACTGAAACTAGTTTCACATCATTCATACCAAACCTCAAAAGTATCTTCTCAACATACTTATGTTGCGACAACCAAATCTTACCATTCCTCCTATCTCTGAATATCTCTATTCCCAAAATATGTCTTACTGCTCCTAGATCTTTCATATCGAATGCCTTAGCCATCTAAGCCTTTAACCTGTTGATCTCAGTTATTCTTTTGATTTCTAAAATCATATAGTCAACTTACAATACTAAGATAATGAATATGCCATTATTCAATTNTATACCTTTTTATCAATACAATTATGGATCCGCAGTGTATTTTATGGCGGCCATATCTTGCAAGTCTTGATCACCCAAGCATAGGTATGCATGCCTTGGGTTTGAAACATGTCATGATATTTGTTGGATGTTTGTGTGCAGCTTCTGTCAGGTTCTCTGCTTCTGTACCCTTGCTTGAAAGTCTACAAATCATTTCAATTATCAGTTCCTGTCTTCTAACTTCATACTTTGGGGGGCAATCTGTTACACATCAAAATTACTCAGTTCAATGGTGTCGCAAGTGTCGTCATTACAAGTTTCACAAGTGTCGCATTTTGCTCACAAGTGTCGCAAGTGTCAGGGAAGCATACTGCCATGATGCCTATGTCATGCCTATAACGACATGAGAAGGACACTTAAAACACCTCAAACATTTGATTTGGAAGAGGAGAAATGAGTCAAGAGGCTCACGAACCTTTTTCCATCTAAAAACACTCAAAAAACTAAGCTTTTGGAGGAGAGAACTCCCCTATACCTCTTCTGGGAGTGCTGATGCTCCCCCTTACACTATCTGGGAGCATTATAAAGCTCCTTTGGCCCTTTTGAGGGAGCGTTGGTGTCTTTAGGAGCGTTGGTGCCTCCTTTAAGCCTACTGAGGAGCGTTGTAGCGCTTTGATGGCCCTTTTGAGGGAGCGATACCTATTATGAGTAGTTGTTAAGTTGTTGAGATGAATGGGGGAAGGATCCTTTCATTCTTAGAAGTCAGTTGAGCTCAAATCCCTAGTCCAGCCATGATCTTAAGGCAGATCCTCAACTAAAAGAGGAAAATCCTCACCTTCCTCAAGGATATCTCAAGTTGTTGAGCCTCTCCAAGGCTATATAAGAAAGCTTTCTAATGGTGAAAGGGGACTGGAAAGGGAGAATCACACCAAACTTATGATCTTATAAGTGGTGCTGGAACAGAGATATTTTGGAAGCAAGAGACCTATGATCTCATAGGGAGCAATCGGTGAAGCTATTTTCATTCAGATTGTGGATCTTTTGAGCAAGGGGTAGACAAGGAGGACTTGATGAAACTGCTGCAATCCATCTACGGCTATAAGTAATGTTTTGTCCTCATTAATATAATTTTCTTGGCCTGTTTCTTTCTAATTCATGTTCAATCTCACATTAATTTGTCTCTTTGGTAGATAGACCTATTTTGGACTAATCTTGACATAGTAGGAAGTGGTCACTTTATTTGTCTAGAGGACTTATCAAGGAGCGAAAGATTGGAGCTCAACTCAGAGTGTGAAGGGACAAACACCGGTAAAAGGTACTACTTTTCTCCTTCCTTCTCACACACTAGTCCACCTAGATCTAAAAGGAAGTCAGTGGCCATGATAAGCACTTTCTGTCTTAGAGTTAAGAGTCTAGCTCTTTGAGGAGATCTACCTGTCCGCAAGGAGATTTTCCTTCAACAGTTGTCTTGTTATTCAGATCATGGACATTACAACAAACTTGAAAGCTCACTCATATCCCTCTCTCTTTTGCCTCTACAGGCATATACAAGAATTCATATACATTTACAAAAGAAATTGTTTATTAAATGCACTCCTATCCATATTCTAACTTGGTCTATTTAGTTGTAACCAATGCAAAATAATAGGATCTAAATCCATCCTTAGAGGAATTCATCGTCACCAATTTCTAACAATATCCACCTTGACAACAATTAACCTAATACCTTTCTTGTTATTTTATTTTACCATTTTTTCTACTAGCCAAGAGAAGCCAAGCACCATCGTAGCTTCTCTAAAATCACTATTTTTGTGAACATGTATGCGCAATTCTCTTTTGTATGCATTTTATCAAGAGAGACTCCACGTTCATCGATGACCTATCTTACAAAATGATACTTGATAGTTATATGTTTTGTTTTACTATGGTAGGATGGATTCTTAGCCAAGTGAATAGCACTTTGACTATCACAAAATAACTTTACTTTGTCCTGCATCCTTCCAAACTCACCAAACAAACCTTTAAACCAAACTACCCCTTTGCAAGCATGTGAAGCAGCTACATATTCTTCTTCTATAGTGGATAAAGCAACAATGTTCTATAGCTTTGACATCCAACTAATATCTCCACCTATAAGAGTAAAGACATACGCTGAAGTCGAACTTGTCTTGTCCAAATGACCTGAAAAATTAGAATCAACATATCCACAGACTAATTCACAACCACTGTTATAAGTGATACAGTAATCACTTGTGCCTCTCAAATACTGAAACACCCATTTCATTGCTTCACAATGCTCTTTACCTAGATTTTCCATATACTTGTTGACAACCCCAACTGCATGTGAAATGTATGGCCTTGTACTAACCATCACATACATTAGACTTCCTACTGCATTATCATATGGTATTCGAGACATATATTCCTTTTCTTCTTTTGTACTAGGACATAAACTTGAAAAAATCTTAGAATGGGAAGCCAAAGGGACTGAAACTAGTTTCACATCATTCATACCAAACCTCAAAAGTATCTTCTCAACATACTTATGTTGCGACAACCAAATCTTACCATTCCTCCTATCTCTGAATATCTCTATTCCCAAAATATGTCTTACTGCTCCTAGATCTTTCATATCGAATGCCTTAGCCATCTAAGCCTTTAACCTGTTGATCTCAGTTATTCTTTTGATTTCTAAAATCATATAGTCAACTTACAATACTAAGATAATGAATATGCCATTATTCAATTWCTTAAAGTAGACACAATGATCATACTCACTCCTTGTATAATTCCCGCTCATCATGAAAGAGTCAAATTTCTTATACCATTGTCTGGGGGACTGCCTCAGACCATACAATGATTTCTTGAGCCTGTAAACAAATTTCTTGTTGCAATTCTAAATGAACCCTTCAGGTTGTTCCATGTATATATCCTCATCCAAATCTCCATGTAAGAAAGCAGTCTTAACATCTAGCTTCTCCAACTCCAAATCAAGTAATGAAACCAATGCTAACACACTTCGAATTGAAACAATCTTAACAATTGATGAAAAAATCTCATGAAAGTCAATACCTTCGTTCTGAGAATATCCTTTTGCAACCAGCCTTGCTTTGTACCTTTCTACCTTATCATCAACACCCTTCTTCATCTTGTAGACCAACTTGCAACCTACAGTTTTCCTGTCTCTTGGAAGTTCTACCAGGTCCCATGTGGCATTCCTCTTTAATGCCTTCATTTCATCCTTCATTACTTATTTCCATTTATCACTATTAGAACCCTTCACAACTTCCTGATAGCACAAAGTTTCATCATCATCAGTACTTAAAGAAGCTGATGAAACAAAATCATCATACCTTCTTGGAGGAACTTTGACCCATGTAAACCTCCTTGGGGAAGTTTGTGGCTCATCCACAATATGTTGATTGTTATCATTAATCATGTCTTCCTCTACGAGAAACTCTTCATGAACATATTCAGAAACTTGTTCATGTTCACTTTCATCTGTATTTGAACTAGTTTCAAACAAAATCTGTTGATACTTAGGTACTTCTTCCTGTTTCATTTGAACATCTACATATGATTTGATGAGAGATGATTCATCAAATATTACATATTTGTTAATGGTGATCTTGTGGGTGGTAGAATTCCATATCCTATACCCCTTAATATCATCACCATATCCAACAAAGATAAGCCTTTTTTATTTTGGATCTAATTTAGAACGTTGATATTTCGAAATTAGAGCATAGGCTTCACAACCAAAAACTTTAAGATTAGAATAATTACAACGGTGATCTTTCCATACCTCTTCAGGAATCTTGCACTCTATTGTTGTTGATGGTGATCTATTCACCAAACAACAAGTTGTAGTTACTACTTCTACCCACAATTCATGATGCAAGTTGGTGTTACTAAGCATACTCTTCGCTCTCTCTAGAAGAGTCGAGTTCACGCGTTTAGCAACTCCATTTTGTTGAGAAGTATAGGAAGTAGTTTTATCCCTATCAATCCCAAACTCCTTGCAATAGTTTTCAAATTCCATTGACATAAATTCACCACCATTATCAGTTCTTAAACATTTAATGGACCTATCAGTGATTTTTTCCACTAAAGCTCTAAATTGCTTGGAAACTGTAAATACATCAACCTTACTCTTCAACATATAGATCCACACCTTCCTAGAGAAATCATCTATAAAAGTAACAAAATATGATGATCCTCCATATGAAACAGTAGGGGATGGTCCCCAAACATCAGAATGGATATAATCAAGGATTCCTTCACTGGTATGTCTTTTGGTTTTAAATATTTTCCTATTTTGTTTTCCATAAATATAGTGCTTGCAGAAATATAACTTTAAAGACTTTAGACTAGGAAGTAACTTGCGATCAGATAATACCTTCAATCATATTTCGCTCATATGGCCCAACTTTTGATGCCACAATTGAACAGAATCATTGTCATTCTCGGATACAGTTGTCGCATGATCTGACTCAGTTCTTCCTTCTAACAAAAACAGGTTTCCAACCTTCTTCGCCTTCATGACCAGTAGGATTCCTTTGTAGACCTTCATAACTTCACCTTGAATAGTACTTTTATATCCTCGAGTATCTAAAAATCCCAAAGAGATTAGGTTCTTCATAAACTTAGGTACATGTCTCACATCAGTTAGTATCTTAATCGATCCATCAAACATCTTAATTTGAATGCTACCAATTCCCACAACTTTACATGATATATCATTTCCCATGTAAACAATTCCATCATCTATAGACTGGTAAGTAATAAATTAATGTCTATGAAGACACATGTGATTTGAAGCACCAGAATATAATAACTATTGTTGATCATAATGTGAAACAATACCAATTGTTAAAACTTCATCATCCATACTTGAACTTGTTATTTAACATGTTTCAGTTGCATTTGATTCCTTCATTTCCTTTGGAGGGTCTTCTTTGGTGGTTTGTTTTTGCTTCCAACAATCCTTCTTCAGGTGTCTAGATTTGCCACAAAACCAAAACTTATTTTTTCTCTTCATTACCTTTGAATTTAACTGAGTGAAATACCTCTGAACATGTCCTCTTTCCTTAGTTCTTCCTCTGACCACCATCGCCTCAGATGTAGAGGTTTCAAAATTGGATTTCTTCCTTGTTTTCTTAGACAATAAAGCTCCAACAATAACATCAAACTCAATACTTTATGTTAAACTGAAACTAATAGAGGTAACAAAGTGATCCCATGAATCGGGAAAAGAACACAATATAGTAATTGTCTTATTTTCAAATTTGAATTTCACTCCCATGCTAGTCAACTGGACTAAAAGAGTATTAAAATTATTTAAATGATCAGTTATTTTTGTACCTTCCTTCATGTGCAAACTGTACAATTGTCTTTTCAGGAAATCCTATTCATCAAGGATTTTTTCATATACAATCTTTCTAGCTTATTCCATAAACTGACTATTGTCTTCTCTAAGACAATGTTGAACAGAACATCATCGGCCAAACAGAGACATATGGCACTCAGTGCTGTCACATCGATCTCTTCCCACTCTTCATCTAAAATGGTCGCGGGTTTCTTTGATTTTCCCAAAAACATCTTCACCACGCCTTGTTGCACGAGAAGATCGCGCATCTTCACCTTCCAGATCTCAAAATTGTTTTTTCCATTGAACTTCTCAATTTTAAACTTAACACTCTAAGTTTTCATCTTTAACAAAAGAAACAATTCCAAAAAAACACTCATTATAAAACCAGATCCTTTAAAAACCAGATCCTTTAAAATGTGAAAGAATAATAATATAAACTCCAAAAAAAAATTAATTAAAAAACCTTTTTACTAACCTCACCTTTTATTAAAAAGAAAAATTCATCCTTTTAAGCGTCTACCCACTTCAATTTTTCACTTTTTTAAAACTTTTGAAAAAAAAAATCACAGAAAAAAAAACTTTAATCCCTCCACCTTTTTGTTTTATGCATACAATATTTAATACCAAATATTGTAAACTTCATACCTTTAATTTTTTCAAACCATGGAAATGTTTCCTTTAAGAAAGATTCGCGCTCTCCACAAAAAAATTAGAGCGCCGTTGTTTTAGAAATTCGTGAATTTCTTAAGTCGGCGCTCCCTGCGTTAACACTACCGAAATTGAAACAGAACGCACCAATCGCGTCCACGTTGTACACTCACGCATCAATGCTCTTATTCACAGTCAAATCACTCTCCCCGACCTCTGATACCAGTTGTTAATTGCTCTAATCGAACACGCAACAAGTAAACAGATCAGATCAAACATAAGATGGCATGACTCAAAACTCAAAATTTTAAGTGGTTAGTTTAACTTCGGGTTATATCCACCAAGCAAAGGTATTGGTTGTTTTGATCATGAATATTACAAAAAACTTGCAAGCTCTTTCATATTTCTCTTCTGCCTCTACGTACATAAATGAATTCATATACATTTACAAAAGAAATTGTTTATTAAATGCATTCCTATCCATATTCTAATTTGATCTATCTAATTGCAACCAACTCACAATAATAAAATCTAAATCCATCTTTGGAAGA
This sequence comes from Picea glauca, assembly GCA_000966675.3. Classification (NCBI taxonomy): domain Eukaryota; kingdom Viridiplantae; phylum Streptophyta; class Pinopsida; order Pinales; family Pinaceae; genus Picea; species Picea glauca. The sequence continues at coordinate 40,485 of JZKD02S1776110.1, read as the reverse complement.
ATTAGTTGTCACCAATTTCCAACAATACTATGTTAAAAAATGAAAAAGAAAAATCACTCTAACATTCGA
>JZKD02S1776110.1:20135-40406 GCA_000966675.3 Picea glauca | reverse complement strand
ACTCTCTTTTTTTCATTTTGACATCGTTCATAAACCCCGAGTATCCCAAATTCCATGTACCCTGATCTCTGAGTTTGTCTACTTTTTCAAGCCTCTAGCACCATTTATCCCCATATCTAGTCATCCTCCTGATAGTAGATATAGTTTTATAGTTGCTGCCAATCATCCTTCAAACATACCCCCAACCAAGGGCAGTCTTGAGTCTCACTGCACCTTGACTTTATTCATGTTCCATATCAGTACATGATATTATTACCATGGATTTCATGAAGTCCTTTGTTTATTGGAGTTATGTCTCCCTATCTATCGACATTAGCATAGTTTCTAGCAGGGTGATAGTATCTTGACTCTCATTACCTTTAAAAAGAGGAGTCTCCAATGGCACAAAGAGAATCATCATTGATCTTTGATTTCGTTGACCCCCATAAAATTCGAATTCAACAAAATCTCATGCTACGGTGGGTCTTATTATGCGACTATTGCAGTTGTTTTATACTAGCCAAAGACCTCTAAATTTGTTAGGCCATCAATACCTACGAGTCATCGACACTTTTAACAGATGTCCTTGCCTGTTTTCAGAGTATGTTCACCATTCAAAATTGTGATCTGTCGTTATCAAACCACCCTGGAGGGTGTTTCATTTATCTACATCAGCATACTACTTCAAGTATTGTCTTATATTTTGAGTTACATGACATAAGCATGGGGCATGACTACCTCATTTGTATATAGATTTTCTTCTTTCCATAGAGAAATGTTTGGGTCCCATAGTTTCCCCTCTCCCTCCGATGGATCACTCTTGCAATTCCTCTCAGCACTCTTCATTATAATGGAACTCTCAGTAGAAGAAACATTGATGTATTTCGGCTATCCATATGCTCCTAAACTCACACATCAAGGGACATATGTGATTCAAACCCCCTACCTCTGCCTTGGTAGGGTCTGCTGACCTCCCAATCTAAGGATGGTTCAAAATTACTTAGATCCATTTCAACTCTAAGGAATATTGAACGATCCTTAGACCGAGAGGTCAGCAGACCCTGCCAAGGAAGAGGTAGGGGGTTTGCATCAGGTGGTATCAAAGCATAGATTTTAATTTCCATGGCGGAGAGAAGAGAAAGGATATACTCTAATACACACCATTAGGTGGTATCAGAGCCACTTTCTATCTATATATTTTAGGCAGAAGGAGGCAGCATAAATAAGAGATAAGTTTGATAACATCAAGTGGTATTAGAGCTTGCACAGAACTTATTTTTGTATGAAAAGGAAGGAAGACACCAAATATGATATAGTCTAATACCATCAGGTGGTATCAAAGCACAAAATTTTTCTACAGATTGTAGGCAAAGAAAAAAGGAGCTGGAAACATTCTCAGTAGCAGAGTGAACAACAAACTTTACAGGAAAGCAGGTGGAGAATAAGAAGATGGTTACCGAAGGCCATGAACGTGGTCCAAGAGAAGAATGCCTAAAGAAGAATAAGGATGAAGTGGACCAAGATCTCATCAATATAAGGGCATGGATGGAACAAATAGCATTTAAAATGCAGCAGGATGCAAAGGTACATTGGGTGTATGAGTGGCCCATGAAGAGGAAGGTGAAGTGGTTCGTTCATAAATAGTTGGCCAAAGGACAACAAATTCTATTAAGGAGATGGTTGTGGCATGTTGAAAACATCAGAGATGAAGAGGAAGTGGTTCATGTATGTGAGCTAGAAACTGGGAAGAGTCTCAGTGAAGAAGAGGAGAAGAGACCCGAGAAGGATCTTAAATACTGGCAAGTGGGTAGTGAAGAAAGTTCAGGTTTCCAGGTGGGAAATAATATGGGATCATTGGAGGATCTCATAGACTACCAGGAGAGAAGAGAAGAAGTCCCATATTTCTAGGTGGGAAAGGGAGAGGATATGAGATTGCTTGATAATCTTATGAAATCAGAGAGGAGTTTGGATCAGCAAGGAATGCTGACAGAGGATGATCAAAGAAGTATTATGATCATTGGGGGAATTGAGATATTCCTACCAAGAATCTCAGTTGAGGATCTGTTGCAGATGAAATAGTGGAAGAAGGAAAGCCAACAGAGACTGGCATAGAGGAAGAAGGGAAGGAGAAAAAACTGACGATTTCCCCAGTAGAAAGAGAATTGCTCAAAATTTTCAGCCAAGAAGTTGAACAAGAGATGGTTGCAACACTACAGTCTGCATAAGAGGAGGAATCATACAACATGAAATTTTTTGATCTGTGTAAGTAATTCGAATCCCTAGAGAGAAGGGTGATATGCAAACTCATCACATCCAACAGATCAAGTTGGAGATAGATGGATCCTACCAGCCCAAGGACTAGCTGGAGGAAGTGGAGTTGAACCAACACAAGGAGAACTAGCAGAAGCAAAACTATCAAAAAGGGAAGCTGAGCAACAATTCTATAATAACACTACAAAACTAAATTTTGCAGCGGGGTGGAAATCTAAGGCCATAAGAAATGGAGAAAATCGCAAGGGGGATCAGGTTAATCTACCCACAGACAAGGAAGAAGTCCACTCGATAAGAATGCATAAGGAAAACCAACCATTGGACCAGCTGGAAGAGGTGATTCAGGAGATACAAAGGTTGATGCTAAGGTAAGCACAAGAATATGTCAGTAGGTAAAAGATGAGCAGAGGAGACCTACCATAGCAGCAAGAAAAATGCAGCAACAACAAGGAAGTGAAGTAGATGGACAACTCCAAAGCATAGTTTCAGATCCAGGTGGATTTCAACAGAGCATGAGAGCTCATGAGTAGGATCTCATGAATGTTTTGCAGTAGTGAAGTATGATGCAGGAGCATCATTTCACGCTAGCAATACAACAACTAGACAACACATTCAATGTGCATTCAAGGAAGGGAGAGGCTCCATCCCTCTTGATTTAAAATTGAAAATTGTAATTGAATGCAATTAAATGATTGTAAGGCTAGAAGAGCCATGCAGATGCCTTTGAGCAAGTTGTAGGTAGAGTCGCCTTTAATGGTTGACAGGTTGAAAATATCTAGGTCTGATTCGGACTAGACAACCATTGAATGTAATTCAATGTAAATTAATGAGAGTAGGTATCTTGGAGGGAAGAGCTTGATGATCACCTCTTTTGTAAAAAAATATATTTGTATCTAGAATTCATTAGATTTTGGAGAGAGGAGAAGAGAGAGATGAGACTCTATACCAGTACGAGATTTGTACACATTGTAACAGGCATTCTGAGATTAATACAAAGATAAAAATTTTCTACATGAGATTCTTTGTGTGTGTTTCCATGTGTTTGATGAAGGTATTTTATGTGTTTATATGCATATGTTGTAGATGTATGTTAGATTCCATCTACAGGGATAGATAGAATTCTCTATCTGTTGAGTTTTATGATTTCATTCTAGGTTCTTTGTGGATTAATGTAAGGGGTTGCATGACAAAGTGATGAGGAATCTGTCAGCTAGTGCAAGAGTGCACATCTAAGTTCTATGGAATTCAAGAAAGAACGTGCCAGGAGGGCACACCGAAGGAATCATAAACTCAAAGGAGAACCTCACCATTACTGAACACCTTGGAGGAAATATTGTGAAGAGGAGGGAACAGAGAGAGAACATAATTTTTGAGGATTATGTGAATTTTTGTCAGGTAGGCATTGAATGTGTGCAAGGAGGGAACAAGAATAACTCTATTTCGATTTCAGGGACAAGATAACTGTCCAGGAGAAAAGCACTTACAGAGTTACTGAACACTCTGTTGGCTCAACAAGGTGTGCTTGAGCAGGAGGTTTCCAGGAAGACACCAAATTCCCCTTTATAGGGAAAGACAAGGGTCAAGTCCCTTAGATATTGAGCAAGAGAAGCTCAGGAGGAATAGTGATTTTTCACACAAAGTCCCAATAGAAAGGAGAAGCAACCCGAGACACTTTGAGGTCCAAGCCATAGACAAGCTCCATAGGAATAGCACGAAGCTACGTGTAGAGCACAATGAATGTTCTAGGGCTGAGGTTGAGTTGCGTAGATAAGCTTAGGAGGGATAGCATTTTCAAAATGTAGGCGATACCCAAAGTCATAAGGCTCACAGAGAAATCAAAGGTCAAAACCTTTGAAACTTTGAATATCTTCCAAGTCTGGAAGAAATCATAAGCTTGGGAGGAAGATCATAGAATCCATAGATCGGCTACATAGGAGGGAATCTATACCGTCAAATCCATGTCCAGACACCAAGGAGAGCACAGGAGGGAGAACAGATCTTAGTCGTCAGATCTGAAAGTGCGAGGACCAACAGGCGTTGGATCCGGAGGAAGTGCTAGAGGTTTAGTCCTTCAGAGTGCACAGGAGGATATTCGACCTTGTGATATGAGAATTCCCGACATCATCAGGACCGTCCATTAGGAAAGGAAACGTGACAGTTGATCAAAATTATACTGACTCACGGCTTGAAGAAGTCAAAGGGAGGGACTACACGAACGTGCAATATGAGAAATTGCAACGCGATCATGACCATTGATCAAGGAGCGATCTGGATCATTGATTGTCTAGGAGAAAATATCATTGATTAGAACATCAGGGATCAAGAGTTCAAGAAGAAAGGAATTAGGAGTGACTTTCATGTGGAAATCATGAATTCACAAAATGCGATGCATCATTTAGGTTAATCCTATGGTCATGGGATTGGTCACATGACCAGAGGGAGATAACGATCGTTAATCCATTTTCCTAGTTTCGAGAGTCAGGGAGTCAGGGGTGGCTCATACATCAAAGTCATGACATGCAAAGTACTGAAACACTTTTTGTGTAGGCACGCGGTCATATCTCGTCGTCACATTAGAGAAGGAGCTTGCGCCTGGTGCTTATTCGTGCAGGCAGAGTTTCATAACAGGACCTGTGGTTATATGTGTTGAAGGTTCCTGCAAGGAATCAAAGAGCCATTTCATCTCTAAGGAATTTTGAACAAGACCCTACCAAGGTAGAGGTAGGGGTTTTGCATCAATCTGTTATCACTGAAATTTCATCCACAACATTGCACGCAAATCGTTACATAAATATAGCGATGCCAACAACTATTAGTTCACTTGCAGCACAAAAATGCATTTCAAAAGGAAAAAAATATACAATTGGGAAAAAATTGACATGCTTAAAATCACTAAAGGAAGCACGCGCACAATGCATGGGCCAAAGAACCTCGTAGATCTCATAATGTGCCATATGCATGACTATGTTGTCTTGTTATGCTTTTGTTGGATTTTTTTGTAACAAGACTCCTAAATGGAGGAGGATTCTATCTAACTCCTTGGTTTCGACCTCTTTAGGGTAGTTAGAGATTATTCACTACAAATAAAAGGGATTTTGATGAGAAAAGGATTGGATTCATGAGCCAAGATAGGCTAGAGAGAGTAGGAACATGTAGTTTCTGTGTGTGTGTTCATTTGTAATCATGTGAGCATTGTGTGATTGTAATCATTACTGCTATTGGATACTCATGAGAGTTTTGATTTCAGATTGTAATTCTTTTGTTTTATATATCTTATTATTTGAATATATTGCATATTTGAGGATATTTGTTTATTGAACACTATATCTTATGTTTTCCTTCTTCATTCTCTCATCTATCATCATATAATCTTGTTTTATGTTGAGTAGTTTTAGTGCCTTCGATGAGTAGAATGTTTATGACTCCATTGCCCATTGGTGTAGCCTATTGATCTGTAGTTTGATTCCCTCTCTCTTTCTTTATCAACTTGTTGATCCACCTATTCAAACCAAAAAAATATCTTTTACATTATGATGGGTGTTGAGCTTATAATTTAACAGTCAAAGTGTGACTTTCATTTCTAATACCACTCACCTCTTGAGGGAATAGGGATTTCTTTTCTTCATCATTTTCCATTTTTCTTCCATTGTAAGACGAGCTCTCCATTAGGGAACTCAAGAGCCCTCCAAAGGAGAAAGAGGGAACCCATAAGTACTCATTTTTCTCTACTATTTTTTTCCAACTAATATAGTTATCCATTGGTGGCATAATCTTGGTCATTGGTTTATTTTTTATGGTTCTAAGTTTCTTATACATTCTATTTTTTATTTCCTTAGTCATTTTTAGTTTGTTTATTTTTTTATTACATGTGTGTGGCTTCTTTAATCCACTCACTAACCTCTGCATTTTCTAGTAGGCCCAAATAGGAATGGAAGTTTCATTTTTTTTCTCACCCAAGTGATGAAATGGGAACAACGCCCACCTTTTCCAACTGGCTCAAAACAATTTTCTCACAATTTTGGTAATTTACTATTTTTAGCAGTTTTTAACTTTCAGGGCCATTTTGAGAGCCTAAATGAAGGTTTTTCGGGATAGAGCTTCTCAATGATAGCTAAAGTCTTTGATTGAGACCCCAAAATGAATCTCCTCCATGATACCTTTCCAACGAGCTATCATGCTCCACAAACGGAGATCGTATGTCAAAGTTACGCCCCGGGAAGTTGATACACCAAACTACCCAAAACAAGGTCCACATAACTGTTGGTTTTTCATCTTCCAGGGTTAGGGTTTTGGATTTTATTTATGATTAAAAATGCCTTTGGAGCCTCATTGTAAAATAATCTTCTTTCAAGTGCGATTAGTGGAAAGATCTCTTCTCAAAGATAAGCATCCACCATTCTAGTGAGTCTTTCACTCTTTATTTTACAGTCTCTATACATTTTTGCTCATTAATAGAAAATTGTGTGTTAATGTATCTCCGTGTTTATCGTTTCATCTTTGATACATTTTTGTTATATTATTGGATATCTAAAATATCTATTTACATTTCTTTATTATATATATGGTCTCATTTTGTGCTGAAAATAATCTGGATCAGTGGTATGAGAGCAGGCTGCTCTTGATCATTTTTTAGTGCATGTCCCCGATGAGGTACAAGTATCGCAATTTAGGTATCGAGCTTGTCTCTCTTGAAAAAAATTGCTCCCGCACGTCCAAGAAATCCTCCATGGCAGAAGAAAAGAAAAACGACAGAGAAAACGATTATATTAATTTGTTACTTGAGCATGCTCTCACACGACAGAGGGACGAAATGATGGATAATTTTTCCTACATCCTGCAACCCCTACCGATAACAACATGCACGTATTCATCAAGAGACCACTTTGTAAGTACCTCTCCTTTCAAGGTACAAGTCAATTTTCATATTCCCATATTTGAAGGACTGATAGATGCGGATGCCTTAAAAAAATGGTTAAATCTGCTAGAGATTTATTTCTCTCTTCATAATTTCTCCGACAAGTAAAAGATCACCTTCGGACTCTTTAATGCTCTCCCCTATGTCAAACATTGGTGGGAAAATTACTGGGATAAAATTTCCACAAAGGAGTCCAGAATATATGTGGTCGATCCCACTTGGGATTTTTTTGTGGATGCGGTAAAGTAACAGTATTACCCTGTTGGAAAATATGAGGACCAATACATGATATGGACCACATTGTGGTAATAGAGGGGCTAAGCAGTTCTAGATTTCACCAATACCTTTCATACCTTCTGCACCAAGATGGGTGTTAAATACTCTGAATGACATTTGGTTCTAAAATACTGTGGGGCTCTACATATATACATCAAAACTAAAATGGATTTTATGGACATCTCATCACTCGATGTTGCTTATCGATATGTTGTTAAAATTTAGCATAAATTTAAGCACCAGAACAAATGGGATTTCAGGTCTGCAAATCCGCAACAACCAAATTATGATAAATACATCCCTAAGAAACCGTCTCCTAAAAACTAGTCCAATCCATAGGAAAATAAGGGTCACTGAAGACGAAGAAGAACATCATAAAATGGTGTTATTTCCACAAAATCCCCTGGCACAACACCGATGAATGTATCTCAAAATAGTCATTGGTGTTCGAGATCAAAGACAAGGAGAGGAACCTCGATTCATAATATGATTCATAAAATATTGATAGAAGATAGATCATCAACATAGACCCCACTGCTATTGTCGTGACCGCAACAATTCAACCAGAAAAACTCACAGATCCTAAAGAGGGAGAGAACTTTTTTCATTCACAGATGTGGTTGAAGGGGACCCCACTTCATTTTATTGTTTATAGTGGAAGTCAGAATAACCTCATCTCAGCAGAGGTCATAAAATAGTTGGGATTGTCGAAAACACCACACCCGTAACCATACAACATTGGGTGGCTTCACTAGGGATGATATATTTGTGTCAGCCAATAGTGTTGATTTTCATATGGCATCCATCCCTTCAAGGATAAGGTATTATGTGATTTTTTCCCATTGGATGTTTGTGAGGTTCTCTTGGGCCAACCATATATGTGGAAGCACCATGCTATCTATGAGTCGCGACCTCGTAGTGTCAATGTTACATTGGGGGGTCATTTCTACAGGATACCAGAAGTATTTCCAACTACTTTCCCACCTAAACAATGTCGCAAGGTAGTATCTCATACTATGGAATTCATCTTCTTCACAATCTATTCAAAAGGTGAACAGAAGAATATTGCAACCACTACAACCTCGGTCCAAGCACCTTCTATCCAACAAAATCATATCGATAAGATTGTAGAAAAGTGTAAAAATTCCTTATGCACACATGCATATCATGTATCCATAGTAGCTAAAAAGGTCCAACTCTTCTAGCCACAGGTTCGTGATAGCCTTCAACAAGCTAAGCAGTGCAACTCCTCCAACAAGGCAAGAAACTCATCAAGATGAAGATTCAACAAATGCTTTTCCCTCTCCCCTGGGCACTCAACACAATGGATACCATTTCATCCTAAGGAGGTAGGATTGATCCAGTTGGCTATTGGTGGCCACCCACCTTTTCCAACTGGCTCAAAATAGTTTTCTAGCAATTTTGGTAATTTACTATTTTTAGTAGTTTTTAACTTTCAAGGCCATTTTGAGGGCCAAAATGAAGGTATTTTGGGATTGATCTTCTCAATGATAGCCAAAGGCTTTAATTGAGCCCCAAAAATGAATATACAGGATGATACCTTTCCAACAAGCTATCATGCACCCCAAACGAAGATTGTATGCCAAAGTTACCCCCGAGGAAGTTGATACACCAAACTACGCAAAAGGGGGTCCACAAAACTTTTGGCTTTTCATCTTTCAGGGTTAGGGTTTTGGATTTTATTTATGATAAAAAATGCCTTTGGAGCCTCATTGTAAAATCATCTTCTTGCGAGTGCGAGTAGTGGACACATCTCTTCCTAGAGATAAGCTGCCACCATTCTAGAGAGTAGTTCACTCTGTATTTTATAGTCTTCGTACATTTTCACTCATTAATAGAAAATTGTGTATTACTTTATCTATGTGTTTATGGTTTCATCTTTGATACATTTTTGTTATATTATTGGATATACGAAATATCTTTGTACATTTATTTATTATATCTCCTCTCTCATTTCATGTCAAAAATAATCTAGATCACTAAGTGACATGTAGTACACATACCATGGGTCGACGTCACCATAGGTGACATCACCATGCCATTTCATCTCTGGGATTATGGCCTCTAGGAATTCCCAACATCTCTACCAGCGAAAGTGTCGAAGGGATAAGTAGTGAATTCAAATAGACTGTCAATGTAATATTCCTTCGGGAATTTTCTCAACTATTAGATAAAGTAGTCGAATGATGATGTAAGCACTTCAGTAGGTATAAATCTGGGGGATTTAAACAACTTGAGATTTTTAATATCCTAGAGTCTCTAAGTGCCGAAGCTCCGAAATGAATAAGGATCATCCATATTGTTAAGTCACAACCACTGGATTAAGCTAGTGGAAAGATAGTGTAAGGGGAAGTGTTGACCGACTGTAAGCGACCATCGTCACCTTATGACCAATTTGATAGGTATAACTATGGGGGATTTGAACAACTTGAGAGTTTTTATATCCCAGAGTCTTGAAGTGACGAAGTCCTAAAAGGAATAAGAACCATTCATCCCAATGCTTGATTAAATTGTGATAGTTGATTTTGTTGAAGCCATCAAATGAGCAAGGACCATACAGTCAATAGGAGATTAAATCTCAATTGTTTGATCTAATATTGAAGATATAACAAATGGATAAGTGTTGGAATTTTTATGAGTCCATAATTCTTCGAGCCTATGAGTCCAAAAAGATTGAAAAAATAGCTAAGTGTTGGAATTTTTATGAGTCCGTAAGTCTGTGAGCCCACGAGTTCGAAAAGATAGAAAAAAATGGTTAAGTGTTAGGATTTGTGTGGGTCTGTAAGTACTCAATCCTAGGAGTTTTAAAATATATAAAAATGGCTAAGTGTTGGACTTGTTATAAATTTGTAAATCCATGAGTCTGCGAGTCCGAAAAGATAGAAAAAAGTGGCTAAGTGTTGGACTTTTTGAGTTTGTAAGTCTGTGATTCTGTGAGTCCAAAAATTTAGAAAAATGGCTAAGTGTTAGAATTATTGTGAATCTATGATTTCATGAGTCAGAATGGATGGAAAAATAATCTAAGTGTTGATGCTTTTCGGGTGACCCCATGAAAGAAATAATTTTGATATAGTATCAGAACAATTTGTATGTATTTCCATGGATCTTGTTAAATTATTTTAGCCTAACAAATATTGTTGGTTGAACATTTTGCAGAGTTAAGAAGTATAACCATATCAATTAAAGATAAGGATTCATATTCAATAAATGGAGAAAGGAGAGGGAGCCTTCAATCATGACAAAGAAGCAAAATGTCAAAATATCAGTGTTGGTAATGCAAAGATAGAATCAAATGGGCACAGGAGCAGAGACTTGGAACATGAAACATTAATAGAGATTCTGAGAAGCCTAAAATAGAGTTCAAAGTTACAAAGAAGACAATGAGAGGTTGATGAAAGAACAAAATCATATAAATGCTCAAGTATTGCAAATCCTAAATCATTTTCATGGGAAAGTATGGAAGGGATCGGGCTTAAGGAAGGAGGAAGAAGAAATATATCATGAAAGAAGGGGTAACTGATAATTCAAAAAGTGCCAATAGAACTCATAGACATTACTCCCCACCTTACTCAACAAGGAAAATTTATGCATCTAAAGACTCCATAGGAAGTACGGAAATGTCTCATGTTAGGAACCAAAGAAGAAGGAATGAATTGGATAGTTTGTAAGGAGAGTTGAGGAAACTTAATCCACCACCCTTTGATGGTGAAAGAGAAAGAAAATATGATGTTCAAGCATGGATTTTTGGACTCAAGAGGTATTTTCAATTGCACAACTACTCCTCAAACCTAGAAGAAAGAATTGCCACATACCATTTACACAGGAAAGTTGTTATGTGGTGGGATCAACTGAAGAAACTTGAGCACATTAATGAGAGCATGATCACTTGTAAGTAGGTCAACAAATATTTTCAGATGCAGTATATTTCATAGAACTTATGTGACAATAATATGAAATATTTATTTGAACTAAGGTTGGGAAGAATTAGCATGGAATATTATGAAAAAATGTTCTTGGGAATGCTAAAATATGTGGGCTTTATAAATGATGAGAAAGAGAAAATATATATGTTTTCTAGTGGACTTCCTTCATTTTATAAATATAAGATTCAATATGATGAACCCAAGGCATTGACTAAGACTATGAGGAAGGCTAAGTACATGTATGAGAAAGGAAAGAGCATGGAATCCATGTAGAAATCTTGGAAGGATAAGAAGAAGGAGAAATATGATCAGAGGAGGAGGGGATTCAAACCTCCTTTCAATAGAAATAACCCTAATAAAAATCAACAAGATTAGTCTACTAAGGAGGAATCCAAGAAAGAGGATTCCTTAGGTAAAAGAGGTATACCACAAATCCAATGTTGGGGGTTCAAGGAAAATAACATATACAAGGATTTCCCTCGCAAAGGGGATAAATAAAATACCATACAAAACATCCAAGAGGCTACAACAATGGATGACATGGGAAGGATATATGCGGCCTTAGAATATCGACAAGAAGAGTACCAATCCAATATCATCGAAGTGGATAGTAAGATCATTATGTTGGTTGTGGAGCCTGATTATCTTCCTGATTCAAAGGTCTTTGTTTTCAGTTGTGTTTATACCCCATGAAAACTTTACACCCTGGAATAATGTACACTCCTCCACACAGGGGAGTGTAGAGGGAAACCATGTTTTATGAGGGAAATGTATTTAAGCTATGTATCATTTTGAGTATTGTATTCTGAGAGAGGAGACTATGAGAGAAAGAAGAGGAAGTTACAACAGGTGTGTTGTAGGTTGTATCCCTTCATTTGTTGGATGATAATAAAGAAAGGACCTGGAAATTTCTCCGGTGGACGTAGACCACACTGGGTGAACCACGCATATTTGTGTCTCTATTGTATTGTGTATATTATGTGTTTTATTTCATCATTTATTTTATTTTATTTCTCTATGATCCTACTTTTATAACAACTGGTATCTGAGAGAAAGGTAACTCGCAGGAAAAGAGGGTTCCTAGTTCGAGTGGGAGAAATGGAAAAAGATGGAAAGTTTAGGGTAGATAAATTTGACGGCCAAAAATACTAGTTATGGAAGATGTATATGGAAGATTATTTATATCAAAAGGATCTATTCCTAACATTGGGTGGAATAGAAAAGAATTCGATGGCCATGAAGGATGAAGAATGGGAGGTTCTTGACATAAAATGCACTAGGAACAATATGGCTAAGCCTAGAAGCATCGATGGCTTTCAATATTTTGAAAGAAAAGACAATGAAGGAGTTGATGGATGCATTGGCTAAAATGTATGAAAAACCCTCAGCATACAATAAGGTATTTCTAATGAAGATATTATTTAATATGAATATGTCAGAAGGTGGAACTGTTGCAGATCATTTAAATGAATTTAAGATGGTTACTAATCAACTAAGTTCTATAAAAGTGGAATTTGATGATGAGGTCAGGGGTCTTCTAATCTTGTGCTCATTGTCAAAAAGTTGGAATGGCTTGGTCATGCTTGTAAGTAACTTTGTCTCTAGTTCAAATACTTTAAAATTTGATGATGTTATTGGTGTTATCCTTAGTGAGGAAATGTGATGGAGAAGCATAGGTGATACATTAGGTAATGCGTTAAATATGGAGAACAAGGGAAGACAAAAGGATAGAGGAAAGAGCTCAGGGAACCGCAGGAATTCTAGGAAGGGAAGATCCAAATCCAAATTTGGAAAGATAGAGTGTTGGAATTGTTGGAAGAAAGTACATCTGAAGAAAGAATACAGAACTCCAAAGAAACAAGGAGATGGATAGCAGGAGAAAAATCAGGAAGCAAATGTAATAGGTGATGTGTTACAAGATTCTTTGAATCTTTCTATAGATAATATTTATGAGTATTGGGTAGTATATTCAGGGGTTTCAATTCATTCCACACCCTATAGGAAACATTTTATAGATTATGTTTGAGGTGATTTTGGACAGGTTCATTTGGGTGATGATGCACCATGCAAAATTGATGGAATGGGAAAGGTAAAAATAAAGCAAAGCAATGGAAACCAATGGTTTTTGAAAGAGGTAAGACATGTTCCATATATAAGGAAAAATTTAATTTCAATAGGTAAATTGGCAAGTGAAGGTTGTATATTCATATTTATAGATAAGGTGTGGAAGGTCACCAAAGGATCATTGTTGATAACAAAAGGAGAGAAGGTAGGTACATTGTATTTATGTACTAGTAATATTAACTCTTCTATCTATTTAGATTCTACATGAGTGGATACAACACTATGGAATCATAGGCTTGGAAACATGAGTGAGAAGGGGATGCAGATACTTCACAAAATAAATTTGTTGCCATATCTTAAACAAATTTATTTGGATTTCTGTGAGAATTGTGTTTATGGAAAATAGAAGAGAGTCATATTTCTCAAAGTCAGAAAATAAAAGAAGAGTGAAAGGTTAGAGCTTGTGTGTATGTGGACCATCTCAGGTATCATCTTTTGGTGGATCTCATTATTATGTTACTTTTATTGATGATGCAACTAGAAAAACATGGGTTTATTGGATTCGACAAAAAACTGATGTTTTTGATACTTTTAAGAAATGGAAAGCTTGGGTTGAGAATGAGACAGGAAAAAGGTTGAAGTGTCTCAGATCATACAATGTAGGTGAATATTGCAGCAAGTATTTTGATGACTATTGTTCATACCATGGGATTCATAGAGAGAAGGAAGTTCCAAGAACACCATAAGAAAATGGTGTGTCGGAAAGGATGAAAAGGACAATCATGGAGTGTGCAAGGAGTATGAGATTGCATGTTGGTTTTCCCTTACATTTATAGGTAGATGTTATAGATATTGTTGTTTACTTAATAAATATAGGACCTTCAAGATCTTTGGATGGTAGAATTTCATAGGAGGCATGGATAGGTAAAAAGGTAAACTATTCATTTTTGAAGACTTTTGGTTGTGAATCATTTGTCCATATTGATAAAGAAAATAGAGCAAGGATTGAGGCAAAATCCAAGAAGTGTACTTTTATTCGATACAGTGTTAATGATTTTGATTATTTCTTATGGGATTATGAAAATAACAAAATCATTAGGAGTAGATATTTCATATTCAATGAGAAGGTCATGTACAAAGATCAATTGCAGGGAAAGAAATAGGAAAAAGAAAAACCAAAATACACAGTACTTGATGAGATCACTGAAAAAGAAATTCCAAAGGAACCATAAAATCATAATGTACAAAAGCAGGATTGATAGGTACCTAAAACTCCTGCAAGTGTTGTTAGGAGATATACCAGGTTAAGTAGACCCCCTAAACGATACTCTCCTCCATTGCATTATTTATTGTTGATTGACTCTAGTGAACCAGAATGTTATGAAGTGGAAATGTAGGTAGACACCAAAAATAAGTGGGAGCAAGGCATGAAAGAGGAAATGTATTCCTTGGTAAATAACTAGACTTGGGACTTGGTTCATTTACCTGCAGAAAAAAAGAGCATTGCAAAATAAATGGGTTTACAAGTTGAAGGAAGAAGATGGAGGAAAAAAGTGGTACAAGGCTAGAATTGTTGTAAAGGGGTTTGAGAAAAAGAAAGGTATATGTTTTGATGAGATATTTTATCCTGTTGTTAAAATGACTTCAATTATGACTATTTTAAGTCTTGTGGCAGTAGAAGATTTGCATCTTGAAAAATTAGATGTAAAAACAACTTTTCTCCATGGGGATTTGGAGGAAGATATTTATATGCAACAACCATAGGGATATGATGTCAAAGGAAAGGATAATTTGGTATGTTTCTTCAAAAAGAGCTTGGATAGCCTAAAGAAAGCTCCAAGGTAGTGGTATTTGAAGTTTAACAGGTTTATGAAAGAACAAGGTTATAGTAGATGTCATTTTGATCACCGTGTTTATTTTAAAAGGCTAGAAAATGGAAGCTATATTATGTTTTTATTGTATGTAGATGACATGTTTATTTGAGGGTCTAATATGCAGGGTATAAATGTGTTCAAAAATAAATTAACTAATTCATTTGCAATGAAGGATCTGGGTGTTGCAAAGAAAATCCTTGGTATGAGAATAACAAGAGATAGGAAAAATTGCAAATTGAAATTGTCTCAGGGTGAGTACAAAGAGAAGGTGTTGGAGAGGTTTAGAATGCAGAATGAAAAACCAATTAGTACACCTTTGGATAGTAATTTCAAATTAACTAAGGAAATGTGTCCCAAGTCACATGAGGAGATAGAATACATGTCTAGGGTCCCTTATTCATTAGTAGTTGGCAGTTTGATGTATGTGATGGTTTGCACAAGACCAGATATTGCACATGTAGTGGCAGTTGTGAGAAAGTATATCAAAAGTCCAGGTAAAGAACATTGGGATGCAATAAAGTGGATTCTCATGTATTTGAGAGGTATTTTTACTCATGCATTATGTTTTGAAGGTTCATACATTGTTCTGCAGGAACATGTTGATTCAAATATGGAAGGTGATAAAGATAGCAGGAGGAGCACCACAAGGTATGTTTTTATTATAGGTGGAGCAATAGTAAATTGGATTTCTAAACTAAAAAAGGTTGTTTCACTTTCAAAAATAGAGGTAGAGTATGTTATTGCTACAAAGGCTAGTAAAGAGATGATTTGGTTACATAGGTTTATGGAGGAATTGGGAAAGAAGCAAGAAAATAACAAGTTGTACTATGACAGTGAGAGTTACATTCATCTTGCAAATAACTCAGCCTTCCACTCAAATACTAAGAATATACATATTAGGTACCATTTCATACGATTTTTCTTGGAAGATGGACATTTGAAGTTGGAAAAGATACACACAAGCTAGAATCCTACAGACATGTTAACTAAGGGAGTAATCATGGAGAAATGGAGTTCCTACCTAGTTTCAATTGGTCTTCAAGCATGAAGGTGAAGATGAGAAATTGTCCAGGTCCAAGAAGGCTCATATTCCAACAGATACAACTATGGTGGAGTTTTCGAGATCAGTCTCCAAGTGGGAGATTGTTGGTTGCGGAGCCTGATTATCTTCTTGATTCAAAGGTATTTTCTTTCAATCATGATTATACCCCATGAAGAATTTACACCCTATAATAATGTACAATCCTCCACGTGTGGGAGTGAAGAGGGGGGTTACCCCCTCTGCGAGGCCCCGGGGAAAGCAGGCCCCCAATGGGGGTTCGGGGGACAACGTTCCCTGATGGGGATTTGAGGGCGAAGCCCCTGACGGAAATTTTTTCTTTTAAATGTCTATTGTAATTACATAGTAAATCTAGACCATTCATTATAGGGTCATAGATCTAATGGTAGAAGTTAGGTTAGGGTTTTTTTCCCTAGAAGGAAACCCTCTTTTATGAGGGAAATGTACTGCAACTATTTATCATTGTGAATATTGTATTCTAAGAGATGATACTTTGAGAGAAAGAAGAGGAAGTTACAGCGGGTGTGTCATAGGTTGTATCCCTTCATTTGTTGGATAATAATAAAGAAAGGGCCTGTAAATTTCTCCTTTGGACGTAGCCCACACTAGCTAAACCACATATATATATGTCTCTATTGTATTGTGTATCTTTTGTTTTTTATTTCCACATTTGTTTTATTTTATTTCTCTATGATCCTGTTTTTCTAACATATTAATCAACCTGTTTCTATTTTAATTGATTCGGGAGGAAGCCATTATCACATTGATCCTAAAATAGTGGATAGATTACATTTGGAGAAAAGTAAGCTAGGGAAGTCAAGTTTGGTTCAGCTAGCCATTGGAACCAAAAGACGGATCAATGAGGCTGACAGAAGTTATACAATAAATCTTAATGGAGTAAATACATTTTTATATATGAATATCATACCAATAGGATATTATGACATCCTAATTAGAATGGATTGGCTGGACCAACACCATGATGTCCTAGATTGTCATAAAAAGAAATTTACATGTATTTATGAAGAAGGAAGATAGAGCATTGTGAAAGGAATTCCAAGACCCATATCTATAAGGGATACTCCATCCTTACAGCTGAAGAAATGTTTTAGGAAAGGATTTCAATTGTATGCAGCTCAAGTGGAAGAGTCGGAAAAGACAAAAGGGCCAAGCCTTAAAGATTTTCTAGTATTGCGGGAATTTGAAGATGTATTCCAAGAAATACGAGGATTTCCACCAAAGAGGGAGATATATTTCTCTATTGATTTAGTACCAGGAGCTTCCCTAGTATCAAAAACACCTTACAAAATGAGTACACCAGAATTGAAAGAATTCAAAATGTAGTCAAATGAGTTGTTGAAGAAAGGCTATATACTTTCAACTATTTCACCTTGGGGAGCACTAGTATTCTTCGTCAAAAATAAGGATGGAACATTGATTCTATGTATGGGAATTATGATTTCTAAGTTGCATGGGATACCCAAGACAATTTTTTCAGAAATAGATACAAAGTTTACTTAAATTTTCTAGAGTGTATTTTTCAAAGGATTTGGTACAAATCTGAACTTTATCACATCATACCATCCACAGTCCAATGAAAATACATAGAGATTCAACTAAGTAATTGAAGACATGTTGAGAATGTATGTGATGGATAATCCATCTAAGTGAGAATATTACTTGCACTTGGTTGAATTTTCCTAGAATAATGGGTATCGTGCTTTATTGAAAATTATCCCATTTGATGCTTTGTATGGTAGTAAATGAAATACTCCAGTGAGTTGGGACAACCCAACAAATAGAGTAGTACTTGGTCTAGAATTTCTCAAGGACATGGAAGACCACATGGTTAGAATTAAGAAGAATTTAAAGGTAACTCAATATAGACAGAAAAAATATGCAAATAAGAATAGGAAAGCTATATAATTTAAAGTGGGGGAGCATTTTCTTTTGAAATTGAATCCTAAGAAGATCTCATTGAAGTTGGGTAGTTGTACAAAGCTAGCAACCAGATTATGTGGTCCATTTAAGATATTGGATAGAATAGGGTCAGTTGCATACATGTTTGCATTCCCTGCATCCATAAATGTGCATAATATATTTCATGTCTCATTTCTAAAAAACTATGTGCATGATCCTAACCATGTTATTGATTGGCATATGATTCAAGTGGATATAAAGGGAGACTTATAGGTCCATCTAGTACACATATTGGACAGAAAGGTAAAAATTCTCTGGAATCGAGTTATAGAGATGGTAAAAGTTCAGTGGACATGTAACGGTCCTGAAGATGCTACTGGGAGAATGAATATGTTATGCAGGCAGAATACCTGCAATTTTTTAAATAAATTTTGAAATTTTTATTTGTGTTTTGTATATGCATTGAGGACAATGCAAAAATAAGGGGGAGGGGAATGTAATACCATTTGTTTGAGGCCCCATATTAAATTATGTATTTTGTTGATTTATGAAATGCAAGAGTGTCCAAACAATTAAAAGAGGCCAATGTTCCTAGGAAATGTAATGCTTTGATCATTTTTAATAATAAAATGCATCATTGGTTGTAAGATAGACAAGGAAAAGAGTTATAGAGGGATATGATTCCAAAAGGGAAGGGGATTGAGGGGCTAAGTCATTTTATCATATTTTATTTACCCATAATTTTTTTAATGGATATAAGTGGTTACATGAGCTTCTTGGTGAAGGCCATGTGGGTCTTGATTTCAAGTAAATATTTAAACCCATCTTGTGGGTTGTTTTGGATGTTATTTTGGTTATTCTCCTTCACTCACCCTCTTCACTATTTTTTAACAGATCTCACATTTCGTTCTTTTCTCTCTCTCCACTTTCACCCATTGATCATTCCTCATTCATTTTGATCTTGTCTTGGGAAGGAAAAACGAATTGATGGAG
The DNA here is from genome assembly GCA_000966675.3 of Picea glauca. Lineage (NCBI taxonomy): Eukaryota > Viridiplantae > Streptophyta > Pinopsida > Pinales > Pinaceae > Picea > Picea glauca. Next base: position 21,110 of record JZKD02S1776110.1, on the reverse strand, counting down.
AGGAGACATTGTTTTGTTGGATGTAATGATTGTTGGTGTATTCCAACCATGAATTAATGCCTTCATGTCTGAGATGCATTGGCATGTGTTAATTTATGCTCACAACTGTGAATCGTGAGAGTCCCATCATGGAGATTCTTGACCAGATGCATTGGAGCCTTAGAAGGAGGTGGACAACCTAAGGGACTGCAAGGTAGAGAAGGGGGTCCATTCTCGTAGGTTGTACAGACTAGATAGAAGAGATATGGTGTACTTGGATTGTTGTGTATGTTGAGAATCATATGAGAGCTTTAGTACTGATTGGTTTGGGAAGATGAGTGATACCCTGGAATTGTCCTTATGGATTGATAGCCCTGGCTTGGGGGTGACATTGTTGTTGAGACTTGGAAAAATAGTGTCTATGGTTGGAATGTACTTTGTTTGCAACCAATTGGTGAACCATTTTGGTTAAGATAAGTGCTTTATGTCATGGGTTTCTCTATTGTATATTTATTTACACTTTGCATGAATTATTGTCTATGATATTCATATGTTATAACATACATTCTTGTTGTTTATTTGTATGCATGGCTTGTTTAAAAATTATTTATACTTTAGCATGAATATTTAGTATTTCATGTGTTGTTATCATGTTTATTTCATGCTTATTTAGTAATTAAAGGACATTAGAATTTGAATTTTAGTTTCGAATAGAGTACTTGAGGTAGTGTGCTCGACCAGGTGCGGTTGGGTATGTTACACCTGTCCATAAAATTTCACAAAAGAGATATTCAATGTGCTCAATTATGTGCTAATGGGAGACTCTTTCTCTCTTATTCATATTTTCCAAGTGCCTTCCTCTAGAAGCTACCTTGTAATTGCTTTACCCCTTTCTTCATATTCTAGGGATAACCCAGTTTCTTGTTGCAACAAACTTTACATAATTACTCAAATCATAAATTCTTTACCCTTAACTAACTTCTTGTTGCAACTACT